>VXBN01016715.1:827268-884045 GCA_013397395.1 Sinosuthora webbiana
TTTTTTTTTTTTTTTTTTTTTTTCCTGAGGCTCTATCTTCCAAAAGCTGCTTGGCTCTGCATTGACATCTCTGCTAGAGGTGATAAAAAAGTTACAGAGGAGGGAGGTTTTACAAACTTTTCCACTGAAGCTGATACTACAAATCATTTAACCTACTCCAAACCTATTTTTGTCATCTTTATTTTACTGAAGTAGTTATAGTGATGTTTATTTTTCCGGAGTCCCTATGGGAACCCTGGAAGATTTCGGAATGTAATAATTAAAGAATGACAGGCCTTTCCTTGCAATATAAAGTGAGGAAGAGCATTGTGGTTTAAGCAGCTATGCTGTTGCTTGTTAGCAAGAAATCTGGCCTTGTACTTTAGCCAGGCCTATAATGGTCCAAAAATGTTGAAGTTGAGAACTACATGTTTGTTTTCAATCAGTTGTTTTTCAAGTTAAAAGGCTCTAATGGCTTGTTTTAATTTGTTCAGTACTATTCCTCAGTAGTATTAATATTTGTATTCTGTCATTTAGTGTAGCACAGCTCAGGCTGTCCAAGTAAGGCAATACATTTTCTTATTGCCTTTTCTACTGCAAGACCTTTCTTTAAAGGAATAAAAGATTAGTGAAAGTTTGGGGAATCTGTGAACTTGAGTAATATACTTTTGTTTAAATTGCATTTTAGCAGCACTTAAAATGTAATATTAAACCTGTATTTTAATTTTGTAATTCAATATTTTGAATAAAGTTATTATAAATGTAAAGCAAAAGTAGCACCACAGTGGAAATCTCAGTGTTATATGGCTGCATCTTTACTATTTGGACCTAACGCTGGGTTTTTTAATCATAAGCTGATGTTCCTGTAGTTGGAACAGATGTAATTCCTGGGAGAGAATAGATTCCTGGTATCTGAGAAATTTCAGAAAAAAGAGACCAGGTTCAGACTTTGGAACCACTGAGATTTTTAAAGGATTTCATCTATTGTACTATGAATGTTAGTAGAGCTGTGCTGTAAACATAAATCCTTGCATTTTTGCGTCATTGTTGTTTAGATGTGGTTTAGAAAGCTACTTTAAGGACTAGGATGAGAACATTTTCTGGGGGTTTTTAGGTATCAAAACTACAGGTAGCTTCTGTCTTAGTTTATAAGATTGCTTTGCTAAAGAAAAGAAAAGAAAGCAGTAGGCTTTTGGACAAGGGTGCTGTAGTGCCTTGAAGGGCTGCATAATTAATACTGAAGTTGTAAATTGAATTATAGGATTTTAGCAAGGATTATTTCATAACATTAGAAAGAGAAAATACTGAATTCTAGGAGAACCCAAATTCGTCTTCTTACATGTGTCTAGGTTTATTTAACTTGGTTCTTACTTAGGGTCATTTGCTTTTGGAGCTTTTGAAAACAGTTCCCCATTTCTGTTTAGAAATGTTATTCTGAACAAATTGTTCTGCAATACGATGCCTGTTACAACTCTTCCCTGCAAATAAAGCTGCGCTGATTCCATCAGCCTCTGTAGAGAGAGAAATGGACGTAGATGGGCCCCTGTACCCTGAAAGCATAAACTAATAAGGTTTTTATGGGCCTTGTAAAATGGCAAGTTTACAATGTGCTTTTTTTGGGTTTTTGTGGTTCAGGAATGTGATGGTCAGTACCTTGTCTGTTACAAAAATACTGTCCCCTTTTCACAGATGTGAAACTGGGTGAAGGATCTCAGGTTGCTTATTTGGGATCATTGAGCTAGACTGCCTTTGAGCCAGAAATTGAATTCATTTTTGTGAGACCCATCCCAGTCCTGATTGTACAACCTTCTTGTATGAACCATATTTACTGAAGTATCTGTTTTAAGTAATAGGATTTCATTTGTGTAAAGTATTGAATGTGCCTTTAAAACAATAATTTTACGAAGAACTCCTTTTCCTGCTAAATTACTTCAAATTTTTTTTTCTTTTTTTTTACCAGGGGTTGTGCTAAGTGTGTTTTGATGCAGAGTTACCAGTAACTTGGATGTTTTGCATGCATGCAGAGAGCATGTATTAATGAACCAGGACTAGTTAATTGTAGTGCTAAATGGGGCTGAAAGAGAGGAATAGTGCTCCTGAGACTCTTTCACTGCAAACACTGCCGGGGTTTTAGCTGTCTGGAATACAATAGATTATTTTGCTTACTGCTTTCAAATGTATTAAAAAAAGAGGGGGAAAAGAAGAGGGAAATGAAGCTTAACTTGAAAATACATTCAGGGCTTTTTTCACTGAATGTGTTAATAATGTCTTGAGTGCAACTGTTCTTCCTTCCAAAAGCCAAGTATCGACTATTAAGTGTTCCCTGTGTTGAAGAAGTAGTTTTCAAAAACATTGCATAACACATTGTGTAGGCCAATATTGCCCTTCCACTTACCGTTCATCACCATTTTAATTTTTGATTGAATACAGTATTGTTTAGCTGATTGGCAAATAAATTAATATTGTCCAAAGTGAACTCATTATATTATACATTGCTTTTGCAACCAGAGTTATATAGTACAGATGCAGTGGATGTCTGTGAACTCAAAAGTCTGTGGAAAAATACAGTCAGCTTGACTCCATTTTTTTTTTTTTTTAATTAAAAGAAGGCAAAAGCAAGCTTACTTCGTAAACGTTTTTCTCACAGCAGTTTTGACTTAGTTCTTACTTTGTTATTTCTAGCTTTAAACTTCATTATATTGCTTTAGGATATATAGGTATATAAGCAAAATGTTCCCTTGTTTTTAAGCCTCTGATTGCATCTCTTTTGTGTTGCTGTTACCTTGTTTTTTGATTTTTGTGTGGGTTATTTTTGGGGGCTTTTTAATGATTCTATTTTTTTCCCTTTGTTTCAGCCAAACCTTTTACATCTAAAGTGAAACAGATGCGACTACATAAAGAAGATTTTGAGATTCTGAAGGTGATTGGTCGAGGAGCCTTTGGGGAGGTATGTGTGAGAAGGAGGTGGAAGGGTTTGGATAATTCTCTTGCAAACCTGCAGCACTGAAGAGAGACAGTTAATAACAATACATTGATATACAGGTTTTTACATTATTTAGCCATCATGGATATTATAGGCCCACCTAATGTTTGGTGCAAGTACATCTTGTTTTATACATTCCTTGACAGGTCTTTTTAAGTCTTGTGAATTTTGAGAGCAGGCAGGCTCACATGGATTAAGAGACCATGTTTCAACTGTCTGAGGATAAATCATTTGCTAGACTGATTCCAGTCAGGAGGTGGAGGCCAGTGTGTAACTGATGGTGTAGAGATCTTAGAATTGCTAATTTTCCTAATAACTATATAGTCTGAAAGTAGATTTCAGCAGCTTAAATAGCCAAATATTGACACTGGCATTCCAACAACATAGAGAAATCTCTCTTTTCCTGTCATTTAGTTTCGTATTTTAATGAATGTTTGAATATTTTTCCTGTATTTCTTTTAAGGGCTTCAGCAGATGTTATTTTCTTTTTCAGTAGTCACCTGCTGCTGTCAAACCATACAATTTTTTGCTGCTTCTGATTAAGCTATCTGTTATTTGAAGTTGCCAGACAAGTCTGTTGATCTCTAGGTCGAGGAAACTTTGAAGCGTTAGCTTTCTGCCCCATTTTTCTTAATTCTTTTGGGTGCACGAGCTTTGTTTTACATGCAGTACACTGTATGAAGAGCAATCTAATGTACAATAGTGCCTTGAGTTTTTCATAGCCAAATATACTGCAGATGTGGGTAGTGTGTAAAGCTTATGCAGGAGGTACTCCATACTGCCTGAAAATACATGTGAGCTTAAACCCAAAGAGTAAGGAAAAGATTTTCTGATCAAAGTCTTCATTGCCTTTGGAAATTGAAGTTCTCTTTGATAGGAGAGGATTTCTGGAGGTTCTGGCATGTGACAGAGAGGAGTTGTTCTCAGCTTCACTTACGTGTTTGCATGTTGAGTCTTTGCTAGTCTGTGATCATGGAAGAGCAGACTCCTGTAGGTAGTATGTAAGGAAGAGGAATTTTCACTGTAGTGTGTGCCACTACATACTCTGATCTCTGTGTGCAAATATAATCATTGGGCAGCTGTAAAAATAACAAAAAAGTAGTATTTATCACTCTTGGGTTTGCTCCATCTGGAGTAAAGCTTCAATTCTTTATAAAGGAGACTGATGTCTGAAGTTACTCATGGATAATTTATCTTTAGACTAAACCTCTGCCACAGAGAATGTTGCAATCTCCATTTTGATGTAAACACTTCTGCTTAAAAGATTAGCCTTGGTCAGTGCTACCATAGGAGTTGCAGCTGAGTTCATGTACAGATTGTTTTAAATATAAGAGAAATTGCTGATGTCGGTGCCTTCTTGTCAGAAGGATCGTACATGGAACCTGCCTTGCATTCTGTTTTTAAGAGGAGTCATTCTTGTCTGCTAGATCAGCATCAAACTCCACAGCAGCTAAACCGCAAAGAAACCGTAGTTCTTTCTCAGGAAGTTCTTTGTGGTGAATCATCCCATGAACAGTGAGAATGTAACTTTCCCCACCACCTTCTGAGGACCGTCTGTGTAATTGGTTAGTTCTTCTCTTCTAGGAACAGTGTTTCTTTCTAATTCCTTATCTGAGGAAAATAGCATGACTCCATTAATTGTCAAAATCTCCAGCAAGGGGAAAACTGAAGTTCTTTCAGTGAAGATGTTTGGGATTTATGTTCTTAAAGTAGGACTTAATAAATATTTGGAAGGATATATGTCTTGCTAGGTTAGCAAAGGCTAGTTCTATACAGACATTTGTCTAAGAAAAGTAGTTCTATACAAAATTGCTAATTTTCCTGTAAAATAACCAGTAAATATCTGAGCAAGATGGAAAAAAGGACTGCTACTTAAACCACAAAAAAACCTATATTAATATTAAATTGCACAATACTTGTATTTATTGAGACAGATTAAGAAATCTGAAAGAATGTATTTTCTTTCCAGCAAACTATAAATGAGACCAAGGTTGCTCTAGGTTACTGGGAGGGGTAATTTTTGTCTCCTGAATCAACACAATTCTGAAATTCTCTAGACTACAAAGTTAGTGCAAGTTTTCTTTGGCACAGTCTCAGACTTGTTCTTATTTTGATTTTACGCTACTCAATTTCTTCAATTTGCATAGTCAAGAAAAATTTCCCTTTTTGTTTTCACAAGTTTAATGCAGACAAAAAAGTAGTTTAAACAAGTTACTGCTTATAACTGTAAGAGTTCATTTGTTCCTAGTTTTGTTTTTCCCCTTAACCTTTTTTCTGCCTTCTGAGAAGGCGTCCTTTTTGTCAAATGATTCACGTGCCCCTTCCCTCTGCATGCATACATTTACTTATTTACAATTATATGTAAGAGTGCTGTCTTTAGAAAACACAGATGTTTTGCTTGGGGGAGGAGCAGGATTATCATGGTAAAATTAATAATGTGGGCTTCAAGTGTTTCGTTGTGCTGGCTTTGAGCATCAGGGTTTGAAAAACTAAATCAAAACAAAAAGACTTGAAACTTGGGAGCTGAAAAATGCTGCTAGGAAAGGTGAAGCGACTAGGCAGCAGTTCTTAGTGGTGTCCCTCAGCTGTATAAAAGTGCAGCTTAGTGAAAGTCCTGTCTCATACAAAATTTTCAGTTGATTCTATTGTAGCTTTGAAAAAAAATTCAGTGCATGCTTATGCTAGCGAATAATAGGTTGTTATGTTGCTGTTATTTTGAAGATGATGAATTTTGTAGCTCCAGAATGAGCTAGTTATTCCTAATTTTTGTCATTCTTTCTTGTCTGCTTGTTCTTGCTGGACAAGAAAACCAATGCTGAATCTTCTTTTCTACTTGTATTGTTCTTGTTTTTCTTTCTTTTTTTTTCAACTCTAATAGCTTCTGTTCTAGTTTTTTTCTGTAAAAGGCTGTTGCTTTTTAAGCAAGGGGAAAATGCAGACAAATACCATAGAGACAAATAGCCAAGCTTGGGGCAGAAGGTGTCTGATAGCATGCCAAACTAGACTGCTGTTTGTGGGAAATATGGAAAATGGTTGGAAGACTGGGAAAAAAACTTTCTATCTGACTAAACCCAAGATGTTTACATCAGCACATACCAATCTTTTTTTTTTGGGGGGAGGGCCGGGGGGTGGGGAGCTGCTCACAGGGAAAAAAAAAATCTAAAAACCCCAACCTTTAGAAAGTCTAATTTTGAGAAGTTCCAGTAGCAATTCACTTCAAGATCACTAGGACAGGAATGATTACTCTTTCTTCAGTTTTGACAGCTTCACTGGGGAAGGGAAAAGATCAAAACAAAACTCTGTGTGTATTTGTGCCTTTGTGTAGGTAGTAAATACTCTGTGTATATGTAAACACTGCCTGGGTTGGTAATCGTGATTCAGAATTTTTTTTTTTGTTACAATTAGAAACTACATCAGTCTACTCATTGCTGAAGTGTCAGATTTTACTTTCACAGTCTTGGAATGAGCATTTTAGAATTTACTTTCATAAAGCACTGGGGCACCCCCAAAAACATGCTGTGGTTGCAGAAAGATGGTGATGATGTCTGTGGTCTTTTGTGTGTGGTGATTATTGATACGGAATAACATTAATGGCTTTCACAGACTAAAAGCTTCAGACTGATTGTAAACACAGCTGCTAAACACGAGTCTATTTTTGTTCTTTAGTCACTCTTCAATGCTGTTACGCATTTGCAGAAGGTACCAAGCCCTTGTTCATGCCACAGAAGACCTGTGTTCCAAATCTTCACCAAAGGCAGTGCTGTATCTTCTGCAGTTGTGTCCAAGTGAATGCTGAATAAGAGACTGGAAATTTAGGCAGCTGTGCAGCCTTACTGTGCGTCTTCCAATAACTAAGTCCTTTGCAGAATAACACAACCTTGCACTGAGCATGCTACAGGCAAGAAAGTAAATTGGCCTTGAAATACTTGTATTGTCTTATGCCCCTGGCTGCCTCTACTGCAATGGTTAATGGTGGGGAAAAGCTTACTTTCCATGCTGGGCAGCAGGAGCTGCTCAGCTTTCGGAGCAGCAGCCTTTTAATTTTTCCCTGCAAGAGTCCCAAAACCCATAAAGGTCTTTGGGTCACAGCTGCATTGTAGCTTCACACCACAGGCTGCATCAGCAGGGACATGTGTCCCTGTTGTCCAGGTTATGTAGGATAAAGTTTGAATACAGACTAGGTGCAATGTTAAGACTTTCTCCTCCTGCCATTTCTCATTAGAAATTGATACAGATGATGGCTTACCAGACCTTCTAACTAAGATTTAGCTAGTAAAGCAAAAGGATAATCAAGATCAAATCCACTCTCTGGGCTATGTATCACTGCAGAGGATTCATCTTTCCCTCAAAAAAAAAAAAAAATTGTGATTCTCAGTCTTGGGTTACCATGCACAGCAGAACAAACATTCTTTATGAATTAAAATCACTATATTTTAGGCAAAAGTAATAATCCATTTTTGTTTTTCAAATCTGAAAGTTCATTAATGGATTCTAAATCTAAACTTGAACCTCATGTGAGGTAACCTTTAAAAATTTCAGTCCATAATCGAGTTTAAACAAATAAATGTAGTACCTTTCTGTCCTATCTCCTATTTTTATCTCCCCGCCACTCCCTCCCCCTGCAGCCCCGGAAGGCAGCGGTGTCAAGGGCAGGGCCGATAATGCCCATATGGGAAGTGACAGCTGCTTAGTGTGTGAATCCATAGCTAGGCAGGAGCTGCACTGTGAGGTACACGTTGGTTTAGACATCAGAGTATTTATTGCAAGCCTTCAACCTGCGCTTTTGCCTCGTTTGTGAAGCTGTTGCAGTTAATGACACATTTGAAGATGGTTGAAAGAAGTTTGCATGACACCTTCTTCAAACTGTCTGATCCTGTATTTTCTTTCCTGTTATCACTGTCTTCACAGATAGCTGGTTTACTGATTATGAAAGAAGTGAAAGGAATGTAGGATTCAACCTTCGTATTTTTTTTGTCGCTGGCCTGCAGGATGAAGATGATGATAATCTGTGTGACAGCATGTTGTTTTGTAACCAGATGCACACAGAAATAAACTTCTATCTGCCTTAGTTAAAAGATCCTTTGAAAGGGAAGAGGCAGAACAGGATAGTTGGAGAATGATTGTTAGAATGTAGTGATTTTTGACCTGTTATAGAGTTGGGATGATAATGCTGGTCTAGTTCTGATCAGCAGCTTTGAGTTTGTGGCACTTTCATACCCATTTTGGTTAAGACACTGAGCTTTCCGTACCCTGGGGAAGCCTGAACTGTGAAAACAAATTTGTGTAAACTTCTTCCCTCCCTCTTTCCTAAAAATACTCTGTTAGCTTATATTATAGCTAAACTAAACTAATATTCTCAGAAAAGGAGGGTGTCAGTGAACTTTGTTAATTTATTATTGCAGAGGCCTATGGCATCTAATGTTTCAGAGGCTATGAGGGGAGGAGGGGCAGCTGGGCAGGCTTGTTTTGTTAAGTTTTACTTCTCTAGAAATTGTGCATTTTACTGTTTCCCTGCTGCTTACAACAGACATGATAAAGAGCTCATTGAACTTCAGGTGGAAAAATGTGAAGTCATTCCATCTGAAGAAAATCTGGTGCATTATTTGAAGTGGAAGTTGTTTTATGGCAAGCCTACAGTTTTATTTGTATCTAAAACAAAAAACACATGGTTTATCTTGATTTAGAATTTGCCACACTGTTACCTTTTCTTGAGCTGTCTGAGATTAAATTCGTGTGTAGCATTGAAGTCCAGGAATATAAGGCATAGAGCCAGAGAGAGCTTCATGTCACTGTGATAGAGCAAGAAGTGTGATGGGCAGAAATGCCCGTTCTCCTCTGATGGTCACCTAGAAAAATTATGTTTAGGGAAAGTGGGATACATAAGGAAAGCTTACAATAAACTTTGAATTTTCCTATACTATTGAGGTGTTTCTGTCTTGATGGTATTGTGTGGCATTGTCTGCACAGTAAAAATGTGTCCAGAACACTCAGGAAAAAACCTCCAAAACTGCAAGGTTACATAAAATGAAAACAATACGCATTTTCTTTTTGTAACTTACTTTTCATTTCCCTTTTCCAGGTTGCAGTAGTAAAACTGAAGAATGCAGATAAAGTTTTTGCCATGAAGATACTTAATAAGTGGGAGATGCTGAAGAGAGCTGAAGTAAGATTACAGTCATGTTTTCCATGATTGTGTCCCCTCTTGCTCTGCTGAATTGACATTTCTCTATCCACAAGTCTCCATGTTTACTAGAGGTTTAGAGGAAGTGCTTCACTATTTACTGACAGTATAAAGATTAATATTAAATAAGCTTAAAACAATTCATCAGAAGGGTTAAAATGGCCTGGAATCTTGACTTCTGTGGGGCTGGATGTTTTTGACATTAGGTCTTTTCTGTAATTGCCCAAGAATTACCAACTACACAAGTGATCTTCTAATGCATTTGTTCCAGTTGGAAATGTAGTCTTTAGCAAATATTTTCCATGGTGGAAGGTAGTTACTGAGCTATAAGAAGGTAATTGCTGAGCTAAAGCTCATCAAGCCTATTAGTTTATCAGTAGTTAGAACTTAGTAAAGGCCCAATGAGTAGACTGAAAAATCAGAAAGATAAAGGTTTCAAATTAATTAGAGTGCATGTTTCCTAAAAATGTTAACCTTCAAAATTATGTGATAAAAATTCCTCATTATAGCTAGAGTCCATTTTGTGTCTGAAAAAGGTGGAACAGCTCTTTTACCAGCCTTGCTTTTGCCTTAGCTGTCTACTTCCATTATACAACACTGCTCTTCATAAAGTCCTTGATATATTTCCCCTGGATTCCTTTGAAAGGAAGCTTATAAAATGCAGCCTGCACCTGAATACTTGTGTATTAATTTTAGATGGAACATGTATCTAACTTTCTAATTTGCTTTGAAATTCTTCATCTCTGTGTGCTAAAAATACACTCATAAATATATAGTTTTTATTTGTGACCTCAGCTTTGCTGCTCTCAGGCTGCCTTGCTGTTCAGCTGCTTCCAAGTTTTTTCTGATTTCCGCATTTATGTTTTAATTACATCTTGGTAGGAAGTGAGATCAATGGGAAACCATCACACTTTAAAAAAAATGTATTCAGACAAATTAAAGCCAATTTCTGATGTGAGCACATCCTGTCTCTTTTAATGAAAATGTTATCGCATTAAGAAGTATAAATGGCTTGCAGATTGTGGTTAGATGTGCACAATGTGTTTCCTTTTTATCCAGAAATTATTCAGATACTGAGCAATCTGGCACTAGTCTTGATATAAAGAGGTATTTCTCTCCAAGACAAATGTCATTACTGTAAGTTTTTATTATTTCAGTGAAAAAGAAAAGTCCAGGAATAAAGCTTCACTCTATTTTTAAATGTACCCTTTTAAAGTGAGTTTGAAAACTGTTTCTTTTCATTAACATACAGTTATAAATAGGTTTCAAAACTTTTTCTCTATTCAAGGTATTAAAAATACTCTTCCCATGGGTCCAGCTGAATTTCTGAAAGTCTGAACCGTTAGCCTAAAAAGAATTACAGCTATGTTTTTCCATGTATTTGTAACCCATGGGTATATAGTGGAAAGAAAACCATCTGGAGTGAAAATGCATTATAAAGCATGACCTTTAGCAACTATAACCTGTCGTTTTTAAACATTCATGAATGCACTTCTTACTGCTGATGGGGAAAATGACCCATTTTGACTCTGTTAGCAGTATGCTGCACTAACACTGAGATATACAGGAAAATCATGCAGTCCAAAAATACAAGCATACAGAAAGATCTGTATGTTCATATACATCTGTATCAACAGTGTGGGAAGTGGGAGTCATTTGTAAAAGCAAAGAGGGAGTATGTACTCAAAAAAGGCTTGAGAATGCCAGATTAAGGTTGGGGACTGCAAGCTCTGAGTGCAAAAACTTTGTTGTGATAAAATTATACAGGTTGCAAAGTCAGTGTTCTTTTTTGTATAATACAGAGCATAAATTTCCCAAATACCAGCCACTGTTGAGATGGGATGTAGAACTGGGAACGTTACTGATACAAGGAGTACCTGGAAGTGTGTGACATCTTGCTGTTACACTCCCAGACCTGTTCCCTGAGCGTTGACAGTCACTTAGAGTTACAAGTGTGCCACGCTGGTGCCAGATGAGGCTCAGGAGAGACCAGGACAAATATTAGGCAGCATGGAAGCAGTCAGCACCCCCAGCATGTGCTGGCTCTGAGCGATGAGAACACGAACACCAAAAGCAGAACAAGTCAAATTCTTTGCTGCTTGAAGGCCACGATAACAGGAGAGAGAGAACCACAGCACTGAGCTGGCTTTACTGTGACAGAGGGTTGGATCAGATGACCTCTGGAGATCTCTGCCAAGAGTTCAAGGAGACTGCCTAGGGAAGGTGAAATGTAATGCTGGAATAATGCAAGGCACAAAAGTAGGCTTCATTTTAAAAAAGCCTGACTGAGCCATGTTACAGTAATTAAAAGAACCACTGCTACTGTCTCTTTTTGTTGTTGTTGGATTTTTTTTTTTACCACTTCAACTCTGGCAGTTGCTGTCTCAGCTGTGATCTACTGTGATAGTAGCTGTTGCTTCAGCTGTAGGCATGCTGCCCAGAGGTGGGTGTCTGGAGAGCTCAAGGAATGCACGGTCTTTTGTCAAATCATGGCAAAAACAAGTGGAATTATATAAACTCTCTAGTAACTAATTCTATGAATTGTGTCATAACAAGTAGAGAAACTACCTGTTATTCATCCTTGTGAAAACAAGAGTTCATAGTTATTTCTCTCTGAAATATGTCAACGGTTTACAAACAAGGAAGGAAAAAAACCAAGCTGAAGCATCAAACAGCTTTTCTTCCTTCTGAAGATGATCCATGCTCATTCTCCTACCCCAAGTCTATTTTTCATTCAATATCCTTTGAAGGTATTTAAGTATGTCTTGCTGTTTTCTCAAATTTGACTGATTTATCTCCTGTGTTGTGCAATGATTAAAATATGTCACCTTTATTTTTCTTGGTCTTCACCATTCTTACTCACTGTATTCACCAAGAAAAGAACTTGTGATCATTTATTTGCTTGGAGGAGGGAGTTACTTGCTGCTCTGTTTTTGCTGCATGTATTCTTGTGCATATCTCAATCTCAAATGATATTTCACTTTTCATTCTTCACTTTCCAAATCTCACAGCCAGCAAAGCCATGCCAGAGTTCTGCTATTTTCCTATTGGATTTGGAAATTAAACTGAAAAAATAAAAGCAAAGGCTTGAATTTCCTTTAAAATTAGCTGTCTTGAAGATGGAAGAGACAGAGCAGGGTTCAAAATGATGAAACATCTTTGTGAAGAGCAGAGTGTGCTGGAATAAAATATGGTCTGTGGATTTCTCAAACTCTCTATTCTAAATAGAGCCCGTACAATATTATTCTTTCCTTTGCACCATCTTTTAGATCTTTTTTTTTTCTGAACAAAATTATGTGTTGGCTTTGTTATTTGGTACCTTTTGTTTTCTTATGATATCACTTCAGAACTCACTCCGTTCAAAATATTTATGGGACTTCTTTGCTATATAGTTTCTTTTTGGCTTCTCATTGTTCCGGTCATTTTTGTCTGCCATTCTGCAAAGTTGTTTCTGCTGAGGTTTTTTTTCACTACTCAGGGCAAGTTGCAAGACCTTCATTGGATTAAATGCCTTGTTGCTTTGCTCTTGGTTTTCTTCTTTCTTCTTTTCTTGGTTTTCTTGTTTTGTACAAACCTGTGTTCCACAATTGTTGGCAGTTCTTGTTCCTCCTCTGTTCCACTTGATACGAAGGCACCTCCTGCCTCCTGTTTTTCTTTCCAGTATACAGAGGGGAAACCTCTTGGGATGTCTGATCAACAGCTTATATCTGGCAAGAGCAATATTCATTTCTCTCTGCTTTTCCTGAGCAAGGGGTGTGGAGAAAGTGGTTAATGATTATCATCAAGTGATGACTACATGGAGTTATTGGCAGCTACTTTCAAATGAAGAGAACCTTATGTGAAAACTCAAGTGTAAAACTAGGCTAAGAGCATGATGAGATAAAACAACCTAAGACTCCAGATTCCAGCTCTCTGACTCCTAGTGCAGTTACAATTATCTAATGCCATTATTGATTGTTTTTCTTAATCATACATTGCTATTCTGTCATTATTGATGCATCAAGATTTTGACATTTTAAAAGATGGGAAGCAGCAGCTTATTTATCCCTTTGCCTCACTTAACAGTACAGAGAAGTACAACTGTTTATGTTTGAAGAAGGTGGGCTCTTCTCATATCTATTTATTTTTTAGATTTTGTCATGTTTGGGTAGTGTAATGAATGACTTCTTAAGTGGGAGGCAGTTTTGATTTTTCTCTTCCCAAATATAATGTTAAAACACAGTCACATTGCTAAATGTTTTTCTTTATACATTTTACCTAATGCCTATAATATTTTTCTCCCCTTTAGACAGCCTGTTTTCGAGAAGAGAGAGACGTGTTAGTGAACGGAGATAACCAGTGGATCACAACATTACATTATGCATTCCAGGATGAAAACTATTTAGTAAGTGTTGCTTTTATATATATGTGAATCTGTCTGTGGGGAAATGCAGAGTCTTGGTTGTGGTTTGAGACAGAAAAGTAGTTTATTTGTTACTTTTGTGTTCTGGACCATACAGACCACGTGAGGATCTGTGATTTTTCCATAAAATTCTAAGGGGTGGAGGCTGGTCAGAAACTTGCAAAGTTTTGCTATAAATGCCTCAGGAAGGCAGGTTAGTTTTCTAAGGCACTTTGCATTTGTTGATAAGCCTTGGTCTATCTGCAGATTCTTTCTTACAATTTGTCATTCCAGTTTAATTGGATTCATAAAATTAAAAGTGGACTTACTAACGTAGATTTTCTATTTGACTTTAATTTTTAATGATTAACCATACTGATTACTGTTTTACAGGGAAAAATTGGGAGTAACCCTGTTTTGAAACAACTTACTATTTTGAGGACTTAAACTCAGTAAACTGTCACAAAACAATGAAATGTTATTGCAGCATGGAAGAATGCCACTAAATGCTCATAAATAAGAATTGGAAGCTGTAATTGTAGATTAAAATGTCTCTTTTATGTTATTTAATTTTTGAGTATTTTCAATGACTCACAAAAAGAAACTTATATGAGGAAAAGTGGCCAATTTTCTACAAAATCTTCTCCACTTAAAAAGTGTTTTGATTGTGATACAGTTTTGGTAATATTTATGCCTGTAAACATAAACAGCTATGCATTGATGGCTTTTCATTATTTGGGTTTTATTGCCCCGTGCTTTGGATTCTCTATCATTAGCAATTCTAATAATTTTTTTAGAATCTACTATACAGCCACAGTCATCTTTTCTTCCAAGTCTGTCCAATACAAAAAGTGCTATACCTGGAACTCTTGCAGACTTGCAGTGGTTTTTGCCATTCTATTGCACTTCTGTCAGTTAGATGCCTGGGCATCCATGGATTTTGGTAGATTTGTAAAGTAATGGGGCTCTGGATTTGTAAGTCTAACAGTTGGCATAAATACCTCCCAGCCAGCTTCCTGCTTTGTTAATGTGGACAGTAAAAATAATCTCTTGTATTGTGTAATTCTGATCTTATCATTAACAACACTTCAAGGAAAGCATTATATATTCCACAACAGCCTGATAGAATTTGTTTTATTCTTGCCAGTTTCCTTGTTTCCACTAAGCACAGAGCAGGTTCTGTTCTTCATCTTTGATCGTGTGCTGACAGGAGCTAGTTCTGCAGCCTGCTGGGCAAAATATCAGGGAGTTTGTATCATCAATAGTTCTCCATATGCTTTTTATTAAAATCATGTGTAACACAAGTGGCCTTTAAAAAAAATCTGTGTAGATTGAGCAGTAGATGTGCTTGAGCAGTGACTGTTGCTTGCCTTGAGATGGACCTCAGCAGAGTGGAGAAATGGACAGAGTGAAAACTCATGAAGTTCCACAAAGAGAAAGGCAGTGCCCTGCACCTGGGGTGGAATAAAAGAAACCCAGTACATGCTGGGGGCCAGGTGATTGGAAAGCAGCTTTACTTGAGGTCCTGGCAGATAACAAGCTTAACCATGAGCTAGCAATGCACTCTTGCAGTAAAATAGGCCAGGAGTATTCTGGGTTGCAAGGAAAAGTGTTGCCAGCAGGTCAGGTGAGGTCCTTTCTCTCTGCTCAGCCCTGCCCCAGCTGCACCTGAAGTGCTGCGTCCAGATCTGAGCTCCCCAGGGCAAAAGAGAGATGGAACTACTGGAGCAAGTCCATTGTGAGGCCAGAAGGATGATTGAGACACTGGGGCACCCTTCCTGTACAGAGAGCTGGGGTTCTTCAGCCCAAATAAATGTAGGATGGAGAGGGGGGTTATCATCAATGTGTATAACACCCAATGGAGGGAGTCAAGACAAGGGAGCTGGATTCCTCTCAGTGCTGCCTGGGGAAAGGACAGGAGCCAGTGGACACAACCTGAAACACATAGAGTTTCATCAGAAAACAAGAAAACCCTTCTTTATTGGGAGATACTCAAACCCCAGCTGGAGACACTTATCATCAGCCTTTTCTAGCTGACCCTACTTGAGCAGATGAGGTCTGAAGAGGTCCCTTCCATGAAATGAATCTGTGATTTAGGATTAAATGCCTGTGCTAAACTTCCCCTAGTTACTAGAATTTAGAGTTCTTAAATCTGTGCTTTTTCTTTCTCTTGGAAAGATGGTGCTGTCGTACAGTAGTATTTTGAGAAGTATTTAGGACTTAGATAGATCTGGATGATTGTGTACATTTAGAAAGTATTTTTAAAGCTTAAAAAACACCCTGTTTTTTATAAGGACGTGGATATTTGACATTGGATATTTGACAGAATTTTTTAATGTAAACTTCAGTTTTTAGGTTTGACTGTCATTCCTCACATGTATTCATTTTCACAGCTTAATACCCTGAGTTACAGTTTAAGTGTTGGCTTATTCGAGTAACTGAAGGTTTCTGTGTCATTAGGCTACTATGTTGCTCTTGCAAATATAGGAGGAGGTGCAGAATCCTGTGTTTTAAGAGCCAAAATTCCACTATTATGCTATATCCAGTAGCTGAGTTGCAGAGGTTTTAAAAGTGCTGAAGAATGAGTGCAGAGATCCCACATCAAAAGAGTTTTTTTAAATATATTTTCAAACCAGTAAGTTCAGCTCTTGGAGATGTCTGTACAATGCATCACTGAATAATAAATATCTGTAGTTCCAAAGGCTTAATGCATTTTCTAAAACTGTAAAACACAAGAAACTAATACAATCAATCTTGTTCCAGAGGGAGCGTAGGAGCACCACTGAATAGAAGATACTTATCTTCTATAAGGATTGTGAGCATAATTTAAGAAGTTTATTATTCCTGTCACAAAGCAACAGATGAAAATTTGACTATGAAAATTTTTAAAATCTTGTGGAAATGCCTTTTGTGCTTTCTTATGCACTTGGAATCAATGAGTATGCCCACATTATTCTGTATCAAGCTGTTAAAATCTTTGTTCATCACCTTTATTATTATGGAAAATAAGAGGGAAAAGAAACATGTAAGATTTCTGCCTGCCCTTATCTTCCCTAGAGCTGGCATAATTTTTCAGACTTTTTTTCTTCATATTTTAGTGTCTTTTTCTGAAAATGGGAAAGGCAAACATGTTAGGGGAACTAATATAAATTGTCCCTTTAGGTTGCATTTTCAGAATTTTAAAGAAAAAAATCGGGGTATACGTTATTACATTGTCAATATTTTTTATTATTTATGGTCTTCTTAAGAGTCACTGCTTCAAATGCAGATAGGCTGCCTTCCTGAAAACTGGCTGGAGCTCTAAGCAAAACCTTTCAGATAGTCAGCTCTAAGCAAAACCTTTCAGATAGTCTAGTGGAAATTTATTCTTAGGCACGTGATTTTATTCTTGGGGCTGTCCTGTGAAGGGCCAGGAGCTGGACTTTGGTGATCCTTGTGGGTCCCTTCCAGCTCAGGATGTTCTGTGATTCTAATTAACCTGTCCACAATGATGTTTGAAGGTAATGTCTTACCAGTGCATGTTAAATTAGAATGTTTATAATTAGTTTGTTAGCTATAATTAGTTTGATTTTTTTTTTCTTTTCCCCATTTACCCTTTCAGGTGCTGTTTCTTAATTAAAAACAAACTAAACTAAGCTAAAATACATTAATCCTGAGTTTCACACTTAAGTTTCACTTTTTCCAGTCATTTTAACTATGTTGCTAAAAGAAGTGGCATTTTATTCTGTATATACAGTAAAATGCAGAAGGGCTCTGATTTCGTTAAAATCTTTGCATCCACTTTTATGGCTGGCAAGTTTTATGTTCCATTAATACATAAGAAATCAGTATTTTTCTCCATCCTTTCAATTAGAGAAGGTGACATGTATTTTATGTTGCCAGGTTCTGTATCATGTGTAATGTCAACAGTTTCTGGAATTATGCTGTGGGTCATTGGAAGTCTCTCAGACTTTGCCTTTATTTGAATAGTCTTAAAACTTTACTCTCCAAAGGAATTTTTTTAATGGGAAGAGAAGATGGTAGGAAAAAAGGGGGAGGGGAAGCCTTGGAAATTAGGGCAACATAAATGAGATTACAAATTAACACACTTGTTTCATTTTTATAGGTCTGTGCTTTAATGCTTACTCCTTTAGCATTCCAACAAAGGGTGCTGTTTTCTTAAGGGGATCCAGAGGGTCTAAATATTTCATGTTTGGTGATGGGACTGTGGATGATGTTGGTACTATTTTGTCATGAAGCTTACTGTATTTGTGGAGGTATAAATATGAAGAATATTGAAGCAGCTGTTAAACTGCAGCTGAACTGACTACTGTTTTCAGAGCACCTAAGCATCTTGGTTAGTTTTCTTTAAGTCCATAATAATTTTTGCAGTGAATTAATTTTTATGCTTCAATGAGTATTTACTCTTTTATTCACTCAATAAATTGTGATTATTTCCCCCCTCACACTGTTCTTTTATCTTTCCCATTCCATAGTACCTGGTTATGGATTACTATGTTGGAGGAGACCTGCTTACATTGCTCAGCAAGTTTGAGGACAGACTCCCTGAAGATATGGCTCGTTTTTATTTGGCTGAAATGGTGATAGCCATCGATTCAGTCCATCAGTTGCATTATGTTCACAGGTAAGTAATTAGAGCTCCGAATTCCTGTTGGAATTTGATGCTTGATGGAGTGAAACGACTTCCTGTTAGAAGATTTTAAGTTGGTAACAAGTCCTTGCTGTGCTAGTGAGCACGATAGAATGAATCTCTCTGTATGTTGTGGGTATTGGAGCTGTTGCTAAACTTGTGCTTACGGTCAGAGGCGTGAATGAACCTCCAAAAGCATCTCATGAACCTTGCACACTGCTATGTTTGAGAGTTAATGATCCATAATTTATAAAAGCAAAACTGGAAACCTGTTTGTGAAACGTGATCAACTTTGAACAGGTTTATTGAAAGGACAAATTCTGTTTCTTCATTAATCTGTTTGATTTGTACTGAAGCTGAAAACACACCATTTTCTGCTTTGAAATTTTTTTCAGCATTTTCTTTTGGACTTAAGGATATAGTCTTTAAAATAAATTGAGGGCAGCTAAATGAATGGAAGTACTTAAATTGTGGTACTTATCTTTACCTTAGTGTGTATGTGTATATATACATATATATATTTTTATATATGTATATATAAATCCTGTGTTCATAGGAAAATATTAAGTCATTTGTGTCTAGCTTTTTTGGAGACCATGACTGATTTTTCCACAAAACTAGCATCATCTTTTCTTTGATATATCATTCTCTGCTGAACTCCATGGTAATTCTTGTGTGCAGAGGAAAAGGTTATCTTACAAGAGGCAGAATCTTCAAATGAACTCAACAGATGTACTTGACTCTGACAGAAGTCAGGGGGAAATCTCCCAGTTCTTTAAGCTGAATCATTAAGTTGGCAGAATGAGCTCATTTGATACATCCATCTATTGGGCTTAATTAGGGTCTGTACTAACCATGTCCTCTTTTACTGTTCCCACTTGGCTGTTTCACTGCAAGTAAGGTGCGTGGGAAGAGTGGGGGGTGGGTTAGGATTGGGGTTTTTTATCCAAAAGGTGTATTGTGGTTGGTTTTGGTGGGTTACTGGGTTATGTTTTATTTCCTTTGGAATTCTGGCTTCTCATGAGAGAGCTGGTGGGTTGGTGCTAAACTGCAAATCACTCTTCTGGAATTGTTTGAAATCTGCTAGTTGTACTGAAGAGCTGTGTCTGCCTGCTAAAGACAGCTTTCTGTGATAATGTCTCATGGGAAAAAACGGAGTACTTTCCTTGAGTAGTGAAGATTTGAACTGTGTAATTTCTGCCTCTTTCTTGTTTTGTTTTGTTTTTTGCTTAGGACCTGATGTGAAAGGTTTTTACTTTCAATTTAATTTTGATCTAATCCTTAAAATGTGTTTGTGGGTAAATTGGTGAGACACTACCTACTGTTGCCAGGTCTTTTACCCAGTAAATCTGCCTATGGAGTAATAACTCTTTCCAGAAGAACAGATTCCTCCTACCTTTTCCTCCAAACAGATCAAAATCTTTGTAATTCAGTACTGCTGGTATGTAATGTGCAGCAGATGTGATGTTTCTTTCCATCCTCAAACAGTAGTGTCCCCAAGACTAAATAAGTGCTGGTGTGAAATTCGGGATGAAAATAGTAGCATTGCAGTTGAAAACAATATGCTAATTATTATGCTTGCATATTTATTCATATGACTTTTTTACAAAAAAAAAAAAAAAAAAAGCCCCTATGCATTCTTGGTCCTTTTTTGTTTGATTTGTGGCATTGCCAGTGAACTTCATGTTCATAAATTTCTAAATGCCACTTTGGCATTTTATCGTTAATGCTGCTGTAATACAATGCCTGTTTATAAAGGCACATTTGGCAAGATTAAAAATGTAAAGAGCACTTGAGTATATGTTAAATGATCAGCCTTTGAAATGAGACCTGTTTCACTGTTATTTTTATTAAGATGTTTGCAACTGGTAAAGCAAAAGAAAGGAAAAGAAAACACATCATCTAAATGCCACTAATGCTCTTTTCCTGAAGGCTTAACCATGGTGGCCACATCCTTTTTTGGGAGTGCCTTGCACACAGTAAAGGATGTAGGAGAAGAAGGAGGAAATAGTGCTAAAAGCAGGATTAATGTAGCAGCTGCAGTAGTGGTATTTCAGTTGAATAGCCAGTGTGCATCAGGATTTGATCTGGGTTGTTGCTACTGAACTAGAAACCCTGCTTTAGGCGTGTTTTGGTCAAGGTTCTATTCACACAGTAAGATAGCAGATTGCTTTGTTTTGTTTCCTTTTAGTGCCCCAGTTCTTTCAGGATAGATTTTCACATTAACCATTCATAGTGGTGTACTTCGATGGTAATTTTTTGGTTTTCTGTGAATGTTTCTGTACTTTTTGAAAATGGTATTTCTGTTTTTCTTCTAAGTGTGTCACTCCATTTGTGCCTTTCTACCATCAATCACTCTTTAGTTGTCAGTTAGTTTTGTTTGGGAGTGATGCTGATTACTCCCAAAGTAGCTGTTTTTGTGCCAACCGCTCTGATGTCAAATGCAAGACACTTTCCTTTCCTAAAGTACATTGGCCAAGATTCTGAGATGTCAAATACAAACAACCTCAGCATTACTTGAATTACTGTATTTCAGGTTTTCAGTTCCAAATTTGAATGTTATTTCTGCAGTAGCATTGTGGGATTGCAGGATGAATTTATAGTGGGAAGGAGATGAAAATCTAGGTATTAATAAAATTGTGCAGATCAATTGCATGGTGTTTTTGAAGCTATCTCCTGATACCTAATGAAATAAAGAAAAAGAAAAGTTGCTGACTAAAAATAACATCAATGCTACCATTTTTTAGGGTATTCTTAATGTTTTCTCAGGTTGTAGTCTCTTTTTAGTTTCAACGAATGTGTGATTCAATGTTTTTGAGATAACATCAATCAGAACAGAAATCTTGCATAATTTTTCATTTCTGACTAATTAATTTCTGTGAACAAATCTTGTGGTATTTTACCTGGTAGCTAAATGATGGCTCAGAATGTAAACAAAATCACCTTTTCTTTAGTGTCTTAGCTTTTCCCGTTGGTATGAATTCACTATCACTGGCACTACCAAGTGATGTTAAGAGCTCCAAGGCTAGGTTTAGAAAGGAAACTTCATCTGAGTTAAATATATGTGCAGCTGTTCAAAACGAGAAAGAAAGTATATATTTGTATCTCTCTCAAATCCACAACTTCTTTGGGAAGCTTATACCTAACCCTGATATCTTCAATTACAATTGGTACCAGTAAAGTGGTGCTTGCTTTTAGGCCAAGTGTTATTTTGTGCCAGTCTTGTGCAAATTGTAGTATCATACAGGTTAAGATTTTCCATTTATTAGGAATCAACATCAATTTGTCTTTTATTTTTATATATTCTTAGCACCTTTCTTTTGTTTTTTTTTCCTCCCTCTGAAAAAAAGTCTCTACATGCATTAATATTAATTTTATTTTCAAGGTTGTGTTGTTACTTAATTCCTCATGGCATATGTTAAAAGCTTATATTTGCATGCATTATCAAATATCCAGGTGTGGACTGAGTAAAACTGTTCTCAGTTTAAGCTAGGTAGCTACACTTCCTTTATGTTTGTGTTACCACAAACACATAACACTTGTTTTTCCTACAACACCTTTATGATTTTATTGGTGAACCAGGTTTTCTCTCAGTTTTATGTAAGGTAGAAAATCTTAGTTTTGTCTAAATCCTTTAGAGTAAAAAAAGACTGGAGAAGGTCTGTCTGCCACAGGAGGAAATTTTCCCTGAGAATTGTAGAAGATGCCCTCTGGACAGGAGCTTGTCCAGGGCACACTCAGTGTGTCACTGGTGGCTTTGCACACCCCTGCACTGTCTGTGCCACTGCCTTTTGTGCTGTCTTCTGAGGCAGCCCCTTAGTAAGGGTGCATCTAAGTCTGTCTCTGTCCTAAATTTAATTTGGGGCATTACATCTTCTTGAAAAGTACAGAATTATAAGTGTTAATGTGCCTAAATAATTTTCATCTTGACTTTCTTTCCTCCACCTATTTATTCTGTGCAGGGTTGCACAGTGATTCAGGGCAGAGCTAATTTGCAGCTAGGGTGTGTTCAACATTTAGACTCATGATCCTCCAGACCACTGCAAAAATATTCGTTTAAAATAGTTTCCATATATTGGCACACACCCACATTAAACAGTCATCTTTTTCTATTGAATGGTAAAGCAATCCTTAGTTACCTTCTTACTAAGAAAGTATTCCAGGAAGATTATGAAACACCTGTGTTAATTACTATTTTTGTTGGTTAAGTTTATGGGAGGATAGTTAAGACTACAGGGCAAACTCTTTAAGTTACATACATGTCAGGTGTTGTCTTTTGCATGTGAAAAGATAGGCATGCAAAGTGTAAACACACCCACTTCCAGAAAATATGTGAGATTACAGTTAGCACCATCAGGGTGATTCTGGATTTCTGGTTGCTGTTGTCTTTTAGTTGCAAGGATTTTAGCATTTTAAACCACCAGATGCCTGCTCTTATTCTTCTCTTTCGATTTTCTATATCAGCTTCTGAAATTTAAGCTCAGCTTCACCGGAACATTTGAGTTCTTAAAATGTAGAGCAGCAGAATTCTCTGAGGAAGTGACATCCTTTCTGAGAAATACTGAACATAAGGGAATAAATCCATTAGAGGCATAAAAGAACTGCCTTTTCCCTATCAAGCTAGACTCTTTGCTTTTAACAAGGAGGTTCTATTTGTCCTGAGTAGAAATCATCTTAGGGCCATCCCTGAAATGTTTGCTGTCAGCAGGCAGCTGAAATCTGGTATCCTTTGTAGGATGCATTTCACTTTCAACTGTAAGTTTCAGTGCCAGCGTATCCATTTTTGACTTGCTGAATAAGTGGTTTTCTGTCTTCTGGGTGTATCCCGTCTTTACTGATCATTAATTTGCTAAAGTGGAAAATTTAGGGGTGGAAGGCCCATCTTGGGAGTTAGCTGCATTGCGCGGTATGTCTGAGTTGAGTTGGCACAAGGATGAGCCAAGTGCTCTGGCCCTTGGTAAAGTGAGCCCTCATTGTGGGTTTGAAAGAAAGCAACCGTCGTATTTTAAGTGTTTACCAAACTTTGCAACAGACATAATGTGGAATACACACATGAAGATGTCCTTACAAAGTGCTGAGAGTGAAGGAAACAGGACTAGAAAACTAAGGAAAAAATAACATCGGATTATTTTGATAGTTACTGAAAATGTATTGCTTTGAAATGTGGCATGGTTTCGTTTTACATGGAAAACTGCAGGACAGAAAGTTATTTTAGTGAGTGTTTAGTAAGCCAGTGCTTCCTTACAAGGTATTCTGTGACAAAGGTAGGAGAGCTCTGTAAGTTGTTTTCCGCTCCATTTTTCCACTGAGGAGGGGCTGGATACAAAGGTTATCTGGGCCTTCGTTCTGCCCTGTGACCTCGTCTGGTACAAACGCTGGCAGCTGCTCTCAAAGTGTGCCCTCGGGGTGGCACCTGACCTGCTCTGAGGGCTGGATGAGGTTAATGCTCTTTGACTACAATTCATTGGTAGGATTTCCAAAGGAGCTTGCCATGACCTAGAAGTATTTTGAAATAAAAGGCCCAGAGATGCTTGAAGTGCCAAGAGCTACTGGATCACACTTGGCTGTACAGCACAGAGAAGGCAAATGGTTTCTTAGAGTGTCTCATGGGAGTGTTAATTTGAGTGAAAGCTGTCTAGTGAGTGACTGAGCTGGTATGGACCTATATGTATATTCTGTGTTATTCGAGCAGAAGGAGTTTAAAAACCCTAAAACCAGCCCCTTAAGCGATAGAAGCCTTGAGCAGTCCTTTCAGCCAAGGTGCCTTTACAAATGTGTCTTTGGACCTTTTTTCTCCCATTGTTCCTCTCTCCCCAAGCTCCAGGCATCCTTCTTCTATGCTGAAACAAAAGCTTGTGGCACTGTGCAGGGAACTGAACAGGGACACCAGGCTAAGTGAGAAGTAACTTTACATTTTAACTAACCTGGGTCAATTCTTCAATCTTACGGGGAGTAGTATGAAGTGGCTTTAAGCCAGTCTTTTCAATAAAAACATTGTTCATTACATTGTGCCTGTTTCTGCCCTACATCCCTTGATGTACTTGGGTTATCTAGCAATCTGATTTTAAAGAAAGGGCATGAGAAACAGCTGGAGTATCATAAATGTATGATATCCTCAGCTTACAGTAAAACCGTCCCCTTTAATGTTTGACCTCCCAACACAGGAGGTTGTTGTTTATTGTCAGCTGAGGAAGGCTGGCATAACAAGGCCTGCACCCCTCCTTTCTTTCCAAGTCCCTACCTGTCCTTTAGCTGGTACTAGTTCTCCCTTACTACAAAGGGGGATTGCGTAGATGAAGAGTTGCTATTTTTTCATGTTGGTTTGTGTACCTTCTGGATGAGATTGCTCAAAAGGCAGATGGATGTGAGCACTCTGCCAGATGGTATGTAATCCCCCTTAGGTAGGAACTAGTTGTGATTGTCATAAAACAGAAGTGTTTGAACCCTCCTAAAAGTGAAAATGAGAGAGAGACAAGAAATAGAGTTTGATTGGAAAGGGTCCCTTTTAACTCTTAAGGTGAATATTATTAATGCCTGAAGTTTTCTATAAAAACCCTGTGGTCTTCCCATCCAAGTAATAATGTTTAAAGCAACGCTCAGAGGATGCTCAATGTGATGGAACTTTCTAAGAGCTCTTGTTGCCTCTGGCATAAAGCTTGATTTGACTTCTTTGGTGTTCACAGAAGAAAGGTCCATGTTAGAACAGTCATAGCCCTGACATGAGGTCTGTTTCAATGTTTAATGAAGTTGGAGGTGTTCACAGAATTTAATAACTGCTTTTGAGGACAAAACATTCCCATTTGCAAGCTGTTTTTATGTAAGTTCAGCTATAACTTTACACTCATTCTCTTCTGATCATTTCGGACCTGGAAATATTTTTCCTACTACTTTCTTTGATATCCAAAATCAACATCAGGAAAGTAGGACAAAAACATTTTTCTTATTTCTGATGTTTTTGTCTCAGTGGCTGTGGTTGTGAGGGTGTAATTAGCTCTTTGTTTGGTGACCAAGATAGAGTTGGTAATTACCTTTCAGTGATTTTGTTGTTGTTTATTAAATCCAGAATGATGCAGGCAGAAATGAGGATGGCAGTTGTGTGATAGAGTCTTCATTATTTTCAGGTTTTTTGTTACATGGAAAGGAAACTATCTGCCTCGTTTTGTCTTCTACAGACCTTCCATTTCATTATCTCTTTGTGAGCACAGTATTTATTTCATAACTACTTCCTTTCATAGGGTCTCCAATTTTTATTTATTAATGCCTTGTGTGTTCCTCAAGTTCCTTCTTGAAATGCCTTTATTTTATGGGCCCTTTGCTTCCGTTTTAATATTTGAAATACAGTTGAGTTTATATTGTTTGATAATATAAAGACTTACAATTTGATAATATAAAGACTTAATAATAATATATAATGATATATAATAGTAATACGTAAGATTAGGAACTGCACTGAACAAATTCATTATCATTATCTGACTTCAAATGTCATGTAGATTTCTCATTGCATAAATGAGCAGTAATAACTTGGCTTTAGAGTCAGGTATTCCTGCAGTGTTCATTTAAAACTGGAACACTGAGATGCTTGAATGTATTATTAAGAAGTGTTCTAAAACCTGATTTTTTTGCTAGAGCATTCTTCCCAGTGAATATTTGGTGGGTTTGGAGTGAAAATATCTTAAGTAGCTGAACTCTCAGATCTGACAAGTAGAAATTCAATGTTTGAATTTCTGAGTTGAATGGCTGTTGCCTCAACCACTAAAAGTACTTCCTTTTTTTCACAGTAAATTGAAAACCTTGCAGGATATCTTATCATAATAAGATATAAGGGCAAAAATCTGATTCCTGGAAGGACAAATACGGAAGTATTAGTCCAAATAACCTTGTCTGCATTGAAGCTGTTCTTCATTCCCTCTTGCATTTCCCTCTTGCATTTCCCTCTTGCATTTCTAGAAGAGCTGTTGTTGCATTGATAGAGGAGCCTACCTTGTGTTCCTTTTTAATAACAGCAAAATGCTGCTGGCTTTTAACTTCTTAAATGAGAAAAAAATAGGTCACTTAACATCCTGCAAATTAGAATACTGCTTACCAAGCAGATGCTTGCATGAGGTCAGGCTTGGTTCAGTTGTGGAAGGTTCTGTGGTTGGGGTCAGGGAAGCAAGACCTTGTGGAGCTTTATCTGAGAAGTTGTATTAAAATCTTTATTGACTCAGGTGCTGTGATGTTTATGCTGTTCAGTTTTTCTTTATTAGCTATTGGGGGGCAGCCTTTAGCATTTCCTCCTGCAGCAGGAAGCAGTGATATTGCTGCCACTGTAACTCAGTAATTCTTAATCAGATACAGTGTGTGAAGTCCTGGAAAAGGGCATTAGAAAGGTACAAAGAGAAAACAGTGGCTTAGAGGAGCGAGGAAGAAAAGGCAGGAAGGGCTAAAATCTGATCTGCTACAATAGTAGCAAAGTTACATCTTCTTCATATAGGAAATTGAAGTAGCACAGAGAGGAATTTACTTTTATTTAAGTGCAGCTCTTTTAGAGGTCTGCCTAAGTTTAAGAGCTGAAAATTCAGCCCTTAAGTTTCTTTTCAAGATACTTTTAAAAATATATATTTGTGGCTTTGTTTAAAGCAAGCATTGTGCCTTGTGCATTATGTCAAAAGGAAGTGATTTTTACATATGCAATTTGAATACAAAGGCTTTTCCAATAACACTTTGTTCTTAATAAGTGTAATTTCAGTGTGTTTAGTGAGCAAACAGTATACATTCCTTATTTTTCTAATTATTTTTAAATTTCTGAGGTATTTTTCTGCCAAGTTACTGCAAGTACTGGATATACTGGGATACATTTAGAGCAAATGCATTTCTTCCTTTGGAGCCTCTGGCTACAGTTCCTTCCTTAGTCTGTTGCTCTCAGGAGTTTTATGCCACTGTCACAGAGCTTATTATATTTGAATCATGCCTTTCAATATGGTTTGTTTGTTTTCTAACAACAACAAAAGCAAAAAACACATACTGAACTATTTATGTCATATGTCTGTTGCTGCATGACATGGTAGAGAAACTGTAGACATGTGCTTCAAGCCTGGTCTGGTTTATTCCCTCATGTTTCCTTGCCTTTTGGTTGGAAAAAAGATTATATTACAGGTTGAACCTGCTCAAACACATTCTGAATGCCTTATGGGATGAGACATTTAGGATATATTTATCTTCTTTTTCTTGATTTCTGGTTTGTAAGAATTAATGTATTGTTTTCATATTATTTCCCTGAAATTACAATCTTTTTGTTGTGATTTAAACATGATAGGGGCTTATCTATTAATTGAGCTATTGCTTTATTGTAAGATTTGCTTTAAAAAACTTAAAATATTCCTGTGTTAAAGGATGAAAGTGCAGTTCTGATCTCTAGGGGAGTGATCTTCTGAAAAAAAAAGATATGCTCACAATCCTCCTCAGATGCCAGAGATATCATAAGCTGATTGAAAGCTAATTTTGCATATAGATGTTTTATGTTATATTTATACAAGCTTGCTTCATTTTTAATGTGCTTCCTTGTCTATATGCTGCAGTATTTTTAATTAACCAAAGAGAAATTGTTACCAGAACTGCTTCCATACTGATTAATCTGGTACACCAAAATCTTTGTACTGCTGCATTTGCAGGGCTGGCTCAGTGACTGAAAAGAGGTGACTTTACAGAGGGCCACATGGTCACAGTCATAAAGCAGAAGCTTTACAAAGCTTTGCAAAACCAAACAATCAGGAGCTGAAAGTTGTCTCACAGTAATTCTTGACAATGAGGTGGTGGATAGGGTCCACTGGGCATCCCATTTAGGTATACTGGAGTTTTACACACTCTGGGGATAGCTTATGATATCCTCATTTAATATATGAAGAAAGTAGAGCACAGGCATAGTGAAAAACAGACAGAGTGTGTAATTTCATGTGGTGGGCATATTTTCAGTTTTATGGCAGAGCAGTAGAGCTGTGGAATTTGAGTTCAGGTTAATTTTGTCTCTGACATTGTATGTGTGGTAACAACCAAGCTACAGCTGAGAGTACATGGAACTCTAAGATTATGAATGCTTGCAAAAAGGCAGGTAGGTTTGGGGACTACAATAAATGAGGTAAAATAAGAAATCCACATGTGCTCTATTTCAAGTACTGGTTTTGATCAGGGGTCAGTGTTGCAAAATAGGAAGAGGAACTGGAGAATTTAACGTTTCTTTATGTGCATCTTACTTTAAAGAGTTTAGTAGTGATAAAAAAGAGCTAAATTTCTGTACCACCATGACTACTTGGTTTTGATTTGTTTCATATTATAGGAGCAGCAGCTACATTTTAGCATATTTGGTAGTCTGATTGGAGTTTCTTTATATGTAAGTCAAAATTTTAGGGATTTCTTCTACAGATAAGAACTTTTGAAATAGTGTTTCATGACAGTTTTGAGTATGGTCATTCTTCAAGTTGTTGTTTAATCTTAGAGTTGTCAGACAACTTGTAAAATTTTAATGTCAAGGATTGTAAACATTATATGAGATGACATTTTGGAAAGAACTTGTGTTCTAGCTGCAGTATTTCTCACTCTGCTAGAATATTTTTCCCAGCAAAACCAAGAGCCATGGTTCCATCACACTTTAAAGGTACACATGTAAAATAATGATTTGGTGTTCTCAGATCCTTCTCTATCACTTGATAGTTTCACAGAGAAGTTTCTGCTGTGTTACACTCACCAGGATGGTATTTACATTTTACACTGTTAAGTATAATCTGATTTCTGTTGTTATAGCCTTCAGTTTAGTCATTTCTGTATGTGTGATATTCCAGTCTTCCCTGCTGTTACTGTTGCTTTCAGCTTTGTAGTATCTACGCATTTTATGAGTGTGCATTTATTTTTGTGCCAGGTTTTAAAGCTAAAATGTTAAATCAGTTTCAAAACTGATCCCAGAGGATCAGCAGTAATAATCTCCCTCTGATTTTATTACCTCTTTCAGCACTATGCAGTCATCTCTCCTTTAGCCAGTTTATTATCAATACCTTTCCTAGTACTGTCAGTTGTTCTTTCAGTGACATGTTCTCTCACATGAGAAAAATTAGAAATATTTTAATATGGAATTGTGTCTCAGTCCATAATACTGTGACAAGAATTACCTGATCCTGATGAATTGTGCACACAAAGGAATTCAGGTTTTGCTCCCAGTGTTTGCATGGCATAATGAGTTATTCCTCATAATCATTCTAAGTATTACACATTATGTTTAAGGAAGTGAAAGTTGTTTAGTGTCAGTATAGTCCACATGCTTTCTGCCTGATTAATTGCAACAGCTCCAAATAATGTTCTCTTCCTACTCACCTGTGTCAAAAAGCTGGTATTTCTTCTAAGAATGTAAAATCCAAAAATGGTAGAAAATTTAAGTAAGAAAAGTATGATTTACAGTGAGAGCACTTGTCAATGGATTCAAAAAGAAATTACTGTCAAGTCACAACTCCTACTTAAACATTGAGTCAGCCTTTGCTTACCTTGTTTCTTTAAAACCCTAGTTTCTGGAAAATATTTGTCTGAGAGTCTGTATTTCTAATGTCATGGTTCCTTTTGACAGTCAAATGCTTAAGAGAGTTGTGAATGCTGAAATGTAAAACATCATGATGGCCAGTTGAATATTCTAAGAGGCGATTAACTTGTCTCTTACAAAAAAATTCAGAATCTGTGTTCTGAGGATGTCATGGAAAGCAGTGCAATATTTTTGTGTTGTGGTATATGATTCAAAACCAGACATTTGCATGCCTTCTCACAGATTTAGTTCCAATTAAAGAAAACTGATCTATAATAAATGTTGATGTTTGACTTTAACAGTCTATGATAAATTAAAAAAAAGTTTGTAATTGAGAACTATGCCAACTTCATTAGAAACACAACCACAGAAGCTGCTCAGTGCATTTTCCCTGGCGAGATAGTTCTGATATCTCATTCTGCTTGTTCCATCGTTTTTCTGCTTTTTCTGTGAATATACCAAAATTAAAAAAATTCTGGCCCATAATTCTTAAAATTATTTAGTAACTTCTGTACTCTGCCAGCAACCACACTATGCAAATATATACATGAATGCAAACCAGGTTTCTGATTTCCCTACTTACCCTATGAATATGTTGCCAGAACCTTTCTATGTTTGTCCCTGCCAAAACTCTTCCTGTCTCAATGTTTCTGTCCTCCTTCCACCCAGTGTGCACTAACTTGAATGTGAGTTTCCTAAAGTGTCTTGACAAAACTAACACAAAACCTCTAACACACTGGAGCTTTTTTGAGGATATCGTGTAGGAAGAAAAAAAGACCTAGATTTTCACTTTAGCATCAACAGTGTGTCTTCACATTGCAGGTACTGATCTCTGTGGGTTAGGAAATGTTGTGTAATGTTTTGGCTGTGCTTGTGTGATTCAGATCAATAAGCATTTCAGAAACTTGTTTTGTCTCTATTATTGCCTCTCTGTTCCCTTGTACCAGATCAGTGCAGTGCAACAATGCAACATATTATTGGCAGCATCAAAAGAATCTTTTAATCCCTCTGTTCTAGAGTGATGAAATATTAGAATTGTTCTGAGAATATCAGGGAATTCCTGTTCCCACATGAAAACAGAGCATCTTGAACTGGATTGAAGTAGTTTCTGGTATCCTGTTAGAAATTTTGACACAACCCTCATGTAGTTCTTAGGCTATGTTATGATTGAAATTCTCTGTAACTGGTCTGCTTGAACACGTTGCAGCAGTTACTGAAAAGCAAGTGTACATTTAAGGTAAAAATACAGCTCGTGTGTGAAATGGTTGAGATACATGTGGTAGTGTGGGATTCTACTACAGGCTTTGACCTACTTTGTGTTTTATGGTAATGAGAATTCTTGGCTGAAAGTACCTGATGGTGAGATACTAGTTTGTACAACATTGAAATACAACCAGTAATAATCTTACTGAAATTGGTAATTATATTAGCATAATATATTAAGAACTCTGAATGCCTTATCTTCTGTGTGTTACTTTTTTGGTACATTTCTAGTCTAATAGATCATTTTGAACCACGATATTATTTCAGTGAAGGTTTATGACATTCAAATCTCAGCTCTGGGCAGGCAGTACTTAACCACTGTTACTTAATTTTATATACTCCTTGGTTCCAGATCCATGAGAAGAAGGAAGATAATTTCCATCAACATTTTAGGCAGTGTTATGTTTATTAAAAGAAGCAGCATTGAGTGGGCTATCAGTTTTGCAGGCTGTTGGGCTGTCTTATCTTCACTGTGCTTTTGCCAAGGAGGTTGGAGCAGATGATCCTTGTGGTCCTTTCAAGCCTGGTATTTTGTGATCTGTTTAGACCAGGTCATCTCAAACTGAGTACTAAAAATTTCATATTTAAGTAGTGGCCATTGCTTTCTGATGTTTCAACACAGAATAGGAACCTGTCTTTGAATCTGTGAAAAAGAATAGTGTTAGGCACATGGGTAACTTTGCTTACTTAGGTAGCATTGTTTTCTCATAATGTTTGGTAATGGTGATGATAATGTCAAGAATGGTGCAAAAAATGTCTCCATTTTTAAAAATAAGCACTCTGCTGAAAGCCATTTGGCTGGTGGTGAGTTCAGGGTCTGCTGGTTGGAGATGAGGCGCAGGCACCAAGATCTTTGATTTCACACTGCTGAAAAAGTTTCAAACAAGTAACACTAGGGGTTTTTTTTATTCAGACTTCTCCTGATGCAGATCAACTATAACACATGTCCAAAGGAAGTTTTTTATTAACTCTGCTTAGGTATTATGTTAATAAATCATTTATAGATGCAACAGGTCTGCTTGCTAGTTTGAGTTGGAAATTGCTCTTCCTTGCTTTAAAAAATTGGCTTTCTATTTGTTTTCCAGAAAGAAAAGCAGTGCTTGAGTCTCAGCCAGACTGATTAATTCATCATTCATCTAGTCACATATCCCTCAATTCTCTAGGAATTAATGTCAAAACTAGCTAAAACTGCTCATTATGCAAGTTCTGAAGTGCACCTTCTGCAACATTACATATAGCCAAAGACTTACCGTGAGACTCCTTGTTAACCATTAGGTGCACCAGAGCCAACTAATTCTACTTAAGCAGGCAAGCAACAATGAGATTAGCTGTAGGTTAAGTGACTCAAAATAGCAGCTTTGATCCTCCAAGTGACCAGCAATTTAAATGGTGAGGAGACCAGACAGAAAATAAGCATGGGGGTGAGGGAAACAAAGAAGAGGAAGATTAGAAGTGACTTCTGAGAGCTTGAGGGATGGTGTGTGTGTTGTACTTTCGAATATTTCTAAATAATTGTTTGTTCTAGGATAGTATTCTCTGACTTTCTTTTAAAATTGTGAATTGAGCCACAGCTGTCACTCAGTAGCTGCAGTTCTCCATTTGAATCTCTCTTTAGTACAACACATGTAATTTAGGCACATCAGTCATATCCTTAATCTATAATAAAAAAATCAGCAATGCTGTCAAGTGCGTAGTTTCTTATTATATGTTCTCTCATTCTAAATTCTTGATATGAATTCTGTGATTGCATTCAGTGATAGGACTAACAATGAAAAAGCTGGAATTACTTTCCATAGTTTTCTCTGAGATGCAGGCTTGTGGTTCACCTGTGTGCTTCAGCAAACTTGACTCTTGCCTGAGCACCAGCTGACTTTCACCATCCTTCCTTTCAGCTGTCTGTGCAAGGTGCTGCTTTTCAGCATTTTCAAGACTCAAAACATCTCTCTCCTTTCTGCAGTTAATGGCTTTTGTATGAATATCAAATGTGAAAAAAGTAGAAAAAAAAATAGTTGGTTGTTACTAAATAATCAACAGGCAGGCTAGGAGTTTGAAGCACATCTTCATGTCCTGCTGTTTACTGTTTTCTGTTCTTTCCATTCTACTTCTATTCATGTTCATACTCTCCAGCAAAGAAAGGTCAAGGAGCTGGTCTTTCTAGAGGAAAAAATTCCCAGACTGCGTAACATCTTACTTTGTATCCCATGATCAGATGAGGGATCAGAGCTTCAGTCTCTTACAGAATTCTCACTCAAATTCTCTCAATCTGAAAAACACACAGGGTAGAAGAACCTCTGATGAAAGGCTGATAAAATAAAAATCTAAGCCCTCATTATACAGGCCAGAAATCTGTTATTTTGAATGTAATTTTAGTGTCAGAAAGGAAAGCACCCTTTCCTGTCCCAAAACAGCAAAATAAAAGAAAAAAACTCTTTTAAGAAGTATTGAGCACAAGAGACTTCTGGAGAGTGTCCTAATTCACCTTGAGATCCTACTGGACATGGTCAGAAACAAACCTCTACAATTTCACATGGAATTAGCTTAACACAAATGAAAAGCTAATGCCAAATAATAGTATACAATTTATCTTCTTTTAGCAGTGCTTTTATCTGCTTTTAGCATGGCCACTGTGATGCAGTGCTTTGGGGCTGCCTTCCCACCACGACTCCAAACTGAGCAACAAGGCACAATGTTTACTTTTCACCCTTTAAAACAGTATTTTGAAGTCCTGAGTCATACAGCAAATAAAAAAAAATCACCTCATGACAGAGGTGAGAGGATTTTTATGTTTCTTCATTTCTGCTTTCCTCATGGATTCGGAGACATTTATGTCCCTCTTTGGCTCCTTCCAGTGCTGGGTTCTTCCACCCTGTGCACTGTCTTCCCTGTGGAGGACTTGGCTGCGGATTTCACGAGAGGGTCGTGATTTCTCACCTGGCTGTGGAATAGCACACAGGAAATGATGCAGTCTTGTTGCTTGTTTCTTGTCAGTGTACAGCCTTGCCTGTGTACACTCCTGTAAGGAGCTCACTCTTTTTCTTGCTGCCTCCATCAAGGCTTTGATTCAGTCTGCACCGACATTGGTCAGATCGGTGGTTGACATGAAATGCATAATAACATGAAATAATCTAAATTTCCAGTGAAATACAAATTTTCTTCCTTCCATTGCACGTATATAGGTGCTTTTACTCTTCTTTTGCCTGTCCCTGAAAACAGTCACTTTGTATTTCTTGTGTTCAATAGCAGTATCTTCTGCTGTATTTAACAACATGTGAATAGAGTTCCTTCAACACTTTTATCTGATAACCAAGAGGTAATAAATATGATGCTGTATTTACAATACAGTAAAGAAGATGTTCAAGCTGAGGGGAAGCAAGAGAGATCATCCTAAATCTAGTTTTATCATTTCAGGAGTAGTAGGTTCTTTGCTCCTCACTGCTCTACTTTTTACTTACTCACTACGAAGGAATCTTCTTTCCTATTAGCATTTAACCTCTATACTGTTAATTTAGGACACAGTTAAGTAGAAAGCAGATTTGGAAAAGCTATACTTTTTTCTGTCGTTTTTGTTCTCTTCCCCCACCTACCCTTTTTTTTCTTGGAGAGGGGTAGATATTCTTAACAACACTGACTTCCACTAAAAAAAAGAGGAATCCCAAGTATCTGTGTAACTGCTGAATAAACCTTTATTGGGCGAAGGACGAAGAAAGCAAAGGTTCTGTGCAGCACATTAAAATGGCTGTATAGTAGTGCTGTTTTTAGAATTTTTCAAATTCTGATGAGTCTTTCAAAAAAGAAATGAAATCTAAAGCCCTAGTAGCCTGGGAGAAGAGCAGTAAAACATAGAGGATATAGCAGTGCTTCTTCACACATTGCAAGGGCTATGGCAATTATTTGATGTATATATTTGTTTGCTTGGGATGGCCTTGGTTTTCTTCTCCTTGTAAATTATTCTTTTTAGTATGCAGGGTTTACTTGCACGTTTGCATCTTATCTTTGTTCTGTTTCCCACATAACTCAGGAACAACAAACAATTCGTTTAAATTTTTGTAATGTGTTCCCTATTCCTGAATATTTTATGTGTCCTTAAAATATGTTCTACTTTCTTCTGTGTTTCTCCCCCTCCCTTTAATACATTTTTAATCGTCTTTTATTGCTGATCAAATAAACGGATGGGAGAGAGATTAGATCAACCTCATATTAAGGCTATATATCCTTCTTTTGGAAAAACAAAAAACATTAAATGATCTCAGAACTCGTTTCTGCACAGACCTCCTTTTCCCTCACCTCCCATAATTCTTGGTGTGTTTGTAACTGTGTATTTATTCCTGGAGGAAGATAGAAAAGGACTAAGGAAGAGTTGCCATGGGGTGCAGTATGGACCCAGCAGGTTAGTTTGTTTCTTGATCAGTCCCAGCAATTTTCTAGTGATTTGCAACTAATAGCTTGCTTAAGCTCAGGACACTTAAAAATATCCCTGATAATTAAAATACAGGGTTATGTAGGTGAGCCCTATACAGCTATACATATACAGAATATATCTGTATTATTTTTACTGTATAAGAATATATATTAAAAATTTGTTAGATTGTCCAGACAGCTTCTGAGTGAACACTCTTCTGTGAATTGCTTTCTTTGTATCAACAGTGGATTTAAAAAAATAAATATGAAAAATGTTTTTTTGACTGTTGTTATCAAAGCTGGTGCAAGTCCTCAGTTTATGCTGTCTGGTTTCCTCTCAGAATTTTTCAATGCCGTGAGCTGTTTCAGGGACTGTGTGTGGTTGTACTGAAAAGCAGAGAGCAGAGACTGCATATCTAAAATGAGAATCAAAAGGAAAGAAAACATTTATCTGCCTAGAAATACGTGTTAAGGTTTTTTAGCATAGGTAGTAATTGACAGTGTAACAGCTGGGCATATTCTGGATTCCTCGTTAGCCTCTTCTTTCAGGATTTCTTTGACAGATGGCACTCACAGATGGACATAACATTCTTAAGGAGCTTACTCTTTCTACTCCCTTACCCGCCAGTAACTCATGATACTATTAGAAATCTAAAAGCTTTGACATGAATTAGCCTTACTTAGCAGACTTTAATTTTTTAATCTTTCGAATATGCTGCAGGGTGGTAGTGCTTGTGGAGTTCTTAATCTGTTTACTTAAGTTCTTAGAAGCCAAAATGGAATTCCAATAAAGTTGACATGGCAAAACATGGCAAATATACTGTCATTTTATTGCTTTTTAAATTGTCATGATAGTATTTCTTTTTCTTATCTTCTAGAGGAAAAATATAGAATGATACAAAAGAGTACAGTTTGACAACCCAGAGACAGTCCTGTCAACTGAAGTTCACATAGCTCAAGCAATTTGCTTGGTGGTCCATTGTAACTGCATTGAAATCTGAAGTAGATAAACCTAATATTTAGAGTTGGCTGCTCAATGAAGCTTGTTTCTACCACCATCAGCTTAAATTTGTTTGCTTTTTACTATTTCAAAATATCATCTAATAGGGTGCCTCAAAAAAAGAGCAAACTGTGCTCAAGATACTTGAATGTACTTCCTGTGATAGTTACTTGTTTGTCATGTACTTGATGTCATTTCTCAATATTCATGCAGCTTTGGGCTTGCAGGCCATTTTTCTTTCCAATGTTGACTCAAACGGCAGTTTTCCCTGATGAATGTTGTTGGTGTGGAGTTTCTGTTGAGGAATGTGAAACTATAAGCAGAGTGATCAGGTCCAAAAAAAGCATTGTGACAGCTGGGCAGGTTAGAGAGGCAAAAATAATGAGTGCCCTCAGCCAGGTCCTCTGCTGTGTGTATTTGTAACTTATTAGAAAAGTAGAAGAACACCAGATGGAGATGGAAACATGAACTCCATTTTTTTTGTTCTGTTTTCTGAGTGCTGTGTAAATTCAAGGTACCCAACTCTTCCTTCACAAATAGTACGTAGCCTACTGTGGCACAACTTCTGGTTCATGGCTTATTTTTAATTGTGTTCTTTTACTTCAGGGCCCCTTGCTAGGTGAGCAATCCACTCCCTGCCATCCCATTTTTCCCAGGGGCTCCTTCATTTCAGGTTGCTTCAGTATTTTCAGTGTAGACACAGTTAGTCACATAAGGATATAATTTAAACACCTCTTTTGAATCTTTCTGCCTGCAAGTAGTTGGGTTCTGAAGAACCTTCTGTAAGCAAACAGCCCTAATATAAATAATTTTCTTCTGCTTGTGTTGAAGTGCTCTGTTCTAGGGAATGTCTATTCCTGAGAATAGTCTTTCATAATAATAAAAATGCATGCATATAATCACTGCAAAATTACAAAACAATTTAGCTCATGAACGCATGGTGAGAAAAGTAATCCATGCACTGGAATAAATAGTCTGGGCCAGGATAGTGCCTAGTTTGCATCTTCAGTGAATTTCTTACATATTTTGCTACCTGAAAGTCTTCCTATAAACCTTGCTTTGCTCCTGGCTATTTTAGATATATATATGCACACATATGTGTGTGCTGTAGCCATTCCTATGAGGAGATGAATCTTCTCTGATAGCCAAGACTCTTTACACAGAGAAAACTTGTGTGACAGAGCAGTGGTGTGGAGGGCTGCTCATGGAGTCGTGTCTGGTGGCTTCAGGCCAATCTTGCCAGCACTGATTATCCTAACATTTTAAGCAATGTCAGAGACTAACCTTGATTGCTGAGCATTTTGGGATAAATAGGGGCTTTCTGTTAGTCAGACTCTAGATCAGGGAAAAGAAGCTTTTAATTTTAACAAATTTTGTGAGCCTGACTGTTACTAAATGTCAAGATACAATCAACACAGTTTTGTGTTTTTACCTGTCATGTCCCTGCGGAGTTGAGAGAGAGAGAGAGACTTTGCCAATTTTTATGAACTGCAATTTCCAGTGCAAAAATAGGTATGTTCTTAATGCAACAACTAAAGATACTTTCTGTCTTGAGCCACAAGAAATCAGAAGTATGAAGGCTGCTACAACTGAACCTGTAGTAATTTGGTGTTACTGCATTTCAGAATTAGGTTTGAGGAGCTTTGGTACAATATAACCAGAAAGGTATTAGTGAAATAAAATTCAAAAGGCAGCTTTAGTCACAATTTCAGAATTGTATGATGGGTGAGGTTGAAAGGGACCTCTTTAGGTCAGCTAGTCTAACCCTTCTGCTCAGAACAAGGTCACTGAGAGCAGATTCCCAAGACCCATTTCCCGTTGGATTTTTTGAGTAGTCCTTTCAAATTAACTGTAATTCTGGGTTGGCTTTGATCACTGAATGGCACAGTACCTCCAGAGCTTTACAATATTGTGCTGTAGTTCTCCTGCAACTTGTTTCATGTAAGAATATTTACCTCATTTCCTAAGTGTTGTCTCCTTGATTTTTACAAATTGCATTCAGTTAGTAGTGATTTTTACTAATTTCCTGTGTTGGTTTTTGGACTTCTCAAACCAAGTATTTGTTTTCCAAATCAGTTTTTGTTTCTGGAAAAAGAAATAGTTAAAACATTCCTGTTTCGTTTCTCCCATTTTGTGTTTGTGCCTCTTTCAAAACTTTTACAATTGTACCTCAGTCTTTTGCAGCAGGAGAGATCATCATAAAAAGCTATTAAAAACTATTAAAATTACCCAAAAAGAAATAAGGTACAAGGCTCTCATATTTTCATGCATGAAATTTTGCTCAATTATACTATACTGTTCAAGATCAATGCATTATTAATCATTCAAATGTTCAATACTTTATGTGTGCCCAATTTTATATTTGAGTCCTCACAAGATTTTTTTTGTCTAATATCAGTAACTCAGCTACAAGTCAACCCTGAGGAAAATTACAAACTTCTATATTTTTGATCCACTGTGAGAGGCCAGTTAACTTGGTTTTGGGTTTTTAAATTTGTTTTTAACAGTTCTTATGTCAAACCATTTTAATTAACTTCCATTTTTTAAAATTTGAACTTTTACAAGTTTCAGAATGCATTGGACTTTCTCTTACATGCTGAATTGTTTGGCATAAGGAATTGTCTTTCTGATGATGTCTACCACTCTTTTATTCTTATTTCATTTGTGTTTAAAATCACATCTGTATATCAGCCTTATAAAGTAGCAAATTTACAATGGTCATCAAATAGTACAATGTGTTCCTGGTCTGTAAAGCTGACAAGACAATAGAAACAATCCCTAGGCAATCACAAGTGACTTTGCCCTGACATCTCTTTAAAATGCTGCATGAGGGTCTTAACCTGCATGTGAGGGTTTTTTCCATAGATGCCTGGTTCTGTCAGCTGATTAGCATTTTAGAGGAAGACAGTAGATATGAGGAGTATATAGCTGGCAAGCATTTATCCAAAAAAATTTTTCAAATCACCCCTTTTACTTATTATTTGAAAAGAAGGGAAAAAATGGACATAATCAGCTTTTAAAGTAATTATTCTTGGTTTGCAACTGTTACCGTGTTTGAGATATCCATTACTTGGAAACAAATACATATGCACAAAGCCCACAGGGAGACATTTTTCTGAGGTAAATTAATTCTAGGATATTATAATATGATGTGGTGAAGCATATATTTATAAGCCAGTAACTACACTCTGTTCAAGTGTTCAGGAATGAATATGAGTGCCTGAACAAACTCAAGATATATATGTGTTGGCTGATGTACTCGTTCCCTGTTGCTTGTTATTATTTCCTTTATTAGCATTTGAAATTCATAAAGAACATTGGATACCATAAGGTAAACACTGTGTTGTGTCCAGAATACTTGCCTGAGTGGCAGAAATTAAAGACTGTGGAGCAAAGGACTGGGAGAGGACTTGGAAAGGTCAGCTAGTACTTTTGGGCTGCAAGGCAGGATCAAACTGTAGCTAAACCAGTCTTGACAGACATTTGTCTGACTGGTTTTAAAAGAAAAGTGATGGAGATGATGACATTTCCTGAAGCCATTTGTTCCAGTGTCCTATTGTCATTATTATGGAAGTGTTCTCTAATGTTTCACTTGAGTATCTTTCATTGGTACTTAAATTCATTACTTTCTGTGTTACCACACTCAGTGTGGGTGAGGATTTAGTTTAATCTGTTTTGCATTATATACTTCAAGTCTGTGGTGCAGATTCTTCATAGTAAAAGAGGAATGTAATGTAAGTACCTTACTTTTAGTGAAAAATGAAGTTATTTCTCTGAGTCTGGATTAGGGATTAAAAAACGTACACTTTGGGAGAAAGTACGGTCTTCAGCTAAATTAGTTTGGAATATCTGATTCTGTAGGTGCTGCACCAAATGCACTGCATGCAGTACATGGAGCCTTGAATTTTGTAGTGTTTTTAATTTAGTTTTGTGATATTACTAAGAATAAAACTTGGTTAGGATGTGTGACAATACGAATATAAAATTGTCCCCATTGATCAATAAATAATGACTGTATCACAGATCTAGAACCTTTATTGTCATGATTTGGTTGATGTTTCCAACTAATTGATGAGGGTCTGTCCATTGAATGTAATGATATTTAGAGGAATCTCCTGCTGCCTAGAGTAGAGAGATTCTTTTAGCAGAGGTGAATTTCTGGGTGAATTCCTGGAACAGCACCTACATAACAATTTATTATCAAGAGTTAAAGAGAAAACAAGGTAGTTTTACAGTGTTAAGATAGTATTTAAGAAAAAATAATTATAAAATAAGGTTGATTATAGCATTTATTTCTTCCCTGAAGTTGCTTTTCTTATTAAGGCTTAAATTCTGAAGTGTTCATTCTTTGGCTATTCCTGTTGACTTCAGGGCTATAAGGAACGCTACTGCATCGTGTTTGCTTGTAAGCTTTAGTTTGTCAGCTTTATATGAAGCAGGTTTTGTTTAGTATACAAACATGCTGCAGTGGTTTGGGTGCTATATAAATAATAAGGCTAAGATCAAAGTTATTTAAATTATTTTGGTTTCAATTGAAATACGTGCTTTTTGGATTTCACCCAAAAATGAAGGAGTGTCTGTTTAGGAGAAGGCATGGTAGAGTCTTGATAAGAGACTCTGTTAATGAGGTACAACATATTCCAGTTTTCTCATGCTGCTATCTTCTGCAGCCTATCTTGTTGGGATTGCTAAAGAATAACTGCCGACTGTCCAGATCTAATTTGGCTCAGTGCACATTGGTCTTTCTGCCAGATGGAGCCTATTTCTACTTCTGCTCATCAGAATTCAGATAAACCGTAGTTGGCAGAATATGGCAATGCTGACTTTGATATAACCCAGTTCACTGTAATGGAAAATAGAAACAACCTGCTGGACATCAATGTCCGTACATCTGACTGTGAAAAAAGGCATTATTTGACCAGCATTCTTGGTGGAAGTTCACCAGTTGTTTCACTCTGCATATCTAAAGGAAGCTGTCAGTGGAGCATCTCAGAATACCTTAATAAAAACTTCACAGGCACCAAATTTTCTCATTTTGTTGGAGTGCTGCCAAAACCAAATATCTTCATTTTTAATTCTGGACGTAGCATTTCTTTGTGAGAGAGGTATATGGAGGGAAAGTCTGCCTGAAACAACAGAAGGGAGTGAAATAAGCAGTTTGCCAAACTTCTGTCCTGACTAAGGATAATCCTGTGTTCTGAAGGAATTTTGTATAAAAAGTCCAGGCATTCTGACAGTGAAGTCTTGATTGTGTTTTTTCTTTAGGTAGGTAGCTTGGCAAAGGATGGCATTTCTTGTTGTAAGAGTGAATAGTTGTAATCATTGGTGTCTGCTTTTAACCTTTTGATTTGTACTTTTGGGGAATGCTCTTGCATGTACAATGAGCAAATAATGTGCTGTGAAATCTTTAATTGGTAACAAGCTTTCTGGATCAGTTTCTCTGTGCCAGCAGTTACACCTGAAACTAATTTATTTTTCTCAAATGCTGATGTTTTAATTTGCATTGGTAGCATTAAAAAATACTGCTCATGTGAATTTTTCACGGAAAAATAATTTAACGTAAGCTATTCACTTTGTTCCTTGCTATTCAAGGATAGCGTGTCTTGAGGCACGTGACCTGTTTGGGAAAATTAATTGATTTCCATGCTTTTCTAATGTTAGCATTAGGAATAAAAATTTGTTCTCCAGATTTTCTCTTTCTTACCTACTGAGCTCAAATAAACTAGTAGCTCAGCTATCAGATTGATCCTTTGATTTCAGACTGGTCCATTTCTTTATTCAGGATCAGCTCACATCATGGTTGTTGCATTTAGAACAGTGTGAGTCCCTTTATTGTCATTTCAGTTCTGCTGGTTTTTTAAGGGCTCAGCTGTGTATGCAAGGACATCAGCATCCTGAATGTTTATTCCAGGGAGGATATGTTGGACATATTAAGAGGTTCCCACTTGTGCCACTTTTGTTGATCTTAAGGAGAAGGATTTGCTTTTTCCTCTATTTCTGTCTGATCATTTATGTTTTGAAAGAAAAAATAATAATACAGATGAATAACTAAACCAAGTAAATTCTGCATCATAATCGTACAGCTACCAAGAAGAGGGATCTCTACTGGTCACAAAATCTTTAATGCCACTAGGTATTTTATCACATAAACTTAGAAGATAGAAGCCTGTGGGTTGACCCACTGGCACAGACTTTGCTCATGTTTGACACGACTGCTGTCAATCATTCTGTTACCATTCTTGAAATAATTGTCCCTCTATTTTTGATGCATCTTCCATTCTGTTTGTCTGATCCCCTCCTCCACGAAGCTGCTCTCGAAACAAAATTAGGATTCTTCTAAATCTGCTGCTTCCTGTTCTGTAGACCTGTAGGGGAACTTCATGTGGTCTTGCAAGTAACAGAATTGCATTGATCCAGTGATTCAAGGAATGGCATAGATGAACCTCAGGAGCATGTATGTCTTGAAGCCATAAGATGATCAGATAATTCAAGTTGTAAGGAATATAAGGGAGTTTTCTAGTTGGAATTTCAATATGCAAGACCTCACGATTCCTCAAGTTTCCTTTAGGATCAGAAATGAATCCTGGGAAAAAAATACATTCACATGTATTAAAAATTCTTTTTTAGTTTATTTTACAGCTGGAATGTGCTATGGATTTAGCATGTCTCAGAGGGAATACTTTTTCTTGAGTCTTACTGAACAAATGAAATTCTACTCTGGCTCATTAACAGAGAAATCAAAACAAATGGCAATAATCCAGGTATCTGCTGTAGTCCTATTTCAGAATATTGTTTATATTAACACAGTTAGTATGTAAAATGTTTGGGTTTTAATTACAGCTTAAGAAAGTAAACGGTTTTAAAGAGAGGTGAGTGAAGTCATCTGGGTAAACATGCCAATCTGAAGAACAGCTCCCCAAATTAAACTAAGAAGCATTATAAGGAAGGATTAATTAGAGATTTTTCTTTTTTTCTTTTTTTTTTCATTAGCCTTCACACTCATTTTTGGTGCAAGTGAAGTGTTAAGTGTTACACACTGTTTATGCCTATTGCATTCTCCAGAAAATAGCAGCAAAGCTGCTGTGCAGTGCTGGTTTCCTCCTACAGTCAAGGCCAACAAAGCTTAGAAAAGTAGAAGTTGCTCCTGGACGCTCTGTTGGAGTCAAAGTTTAAATGGATATATGTATTTCTAGAGAACTTTATTTGGTCCAGATTTCTGGTTCTTTTGACACTGTTAAATCGCTCATTGAAAAAAAAAAAAGTTTCTTTGGGTATGTTGAGTCCTTGTGTTCGCTTAATTCAGTGTGGAGCATATTTGAAGAATTTGTACTAGCTTGGCTTGTGCCAGGCCCAGCTCTGGCAACCTGCACCCCTTGCACATTGAGCTTCCCCCAGAAGCTGCTGTCAGAGGAGAGCTGAGCTGTCTGGGTCTTGGTCAGGCTCAGGGTGTGCAGAGAGCACAGTGGTGTCAGAGCAATTGCCCCGGTTCAATTCTTGTTCCCACGATAAATCTGGCTCATAAAACACCTTTCAAATGTTTATATTTCTTGAAAGGGAATTGTATTTCATATTTCAAGTGAGCTGACCTTTTTCTTTTATTGCAGTGAACTAATTACAGAGTTAGTAGGGTATTTGGGCTCCACAGCCTTCCAGCCAGGTGATATTAGTTGCTTGACTGAAAACCATGGTTCTTGTTGGGTGATGTTTAAATAGTCTGCCCACAATCACCTGGTAACTCTTATCTACAGAGATTCAACCCAGTGGTCTATTCACTAAGCCATATAACTTTTCATTATTTGCTCATTGATTTTGCCAGATTTTAGCTACTTGTTCTGGAATTTTTGTTCCTTAGTATTTGCCTGAAGCAATAAGTGTTCCTCTTTCCAGAAACAAGATCAAGAAACATGGATTGCTTTTCCTATATAGATTTTTCAATTATTAAAATAATTATGAAAAAAACAGTGAGAAAACTTTCTGCTGTGGGATGTGGAGACTTGAAATTCAGGGGAGAATCTTCTGTGAGTTATGGATATATTTTCATTCCTCTGCCCACCCCCCCCCCCCCCCCCCCCCCCCCCCTCCTCCCTTTTTTTTCCTTTCTNNCCCCAGATATTTTCAGGTCATAATTTTTCCCTCAATATTCCAGTTGATAGGAGTTCCAGAGAACTGTGTGCAGAGTTTGATCCCTATATACTTTCCATTTTTTTTCTGCTGTAGCTTTTCACTGTTTCAGAGCTGTAATATTGAAGGAATTTGGGGAGATGCTGATAAATAGACACTAGAGACAGCATGGAGTATCTCTATTACTGATAGTTCTCTTCCTTTTGGTGCCAAAGAAGATTTCTATGCAAATTGGACAGGAACTGGACATGAGGAAAGAGGATAGTTGTCCTGTATCACAGGAATAGGAAGCCAGTGGGAACTGGACTGTGAGTAAATGGCGACTGCTGAGAACTGACATGGGATGAAAAAAAAGATTAGTTAAATTTGAAAAGGCAGGGAGATGAGGACTTGGAAGTGAAGAAGCTGAGACAGAAAGAAGGAAATAGAAGGGGAGGAAATTTGGGGTTGATAGGTTGTGGAGGATTGGACATCTCAACTTTTGAGGTAACTATAGGAGAGATAGGAATAAAAATGCAGTTGAGATGGAAGTAGAAGGAACCAGTCCCTACAGTGAAGAAACTAGGATAACCTGGGGAAGGTCGAGTGGATGCAAAGAGAGAATACCATATTCTCTTTAGAACAGGATCAGTTCCGATCATTTAAGAGAATAAACAGATGTCATTCAAAACAAAACCTGGAACAAAAGTCATCATTCTGATGCCATCTAACTGCTGCAGGCTCAGTAGAGGTGCAAGGTTTAAGACATTATTTTTTCCCATAATCACCACCTTCACACTCTTCAGTTACACTGGCAATAATTACTCCCATTCCTTGTTCCCCTCTGGGGCTCATAATTTTCCTTCCCTTTGCTTGTAGCCTACTCTGCTCTGCAGGTACCAGCAATTCTTGTCTTTCAAACTGTCTTTTATTAATGTAGTTCAGGATTCAGAACAGTTGTTCATAGCCCATAGCTTCTGTTACAGGAGCTGAAAAGAATCTGTATTTATTAAGTCGGTCTTTTCTTTTTTCCTTAACTGTAAAAATTGTTCATACGAAGTTATTACTGAGCATTACAAATGCCTGAAGATTTCTACAAATGCAGAAAATTTTCTGCAAGAAATCATTCCTTCAAGTGCATTCAGTGTTGTTTGCAGGTTTGGTTTTGCACAGTGTTGACAACACAATGAGATTTTTCATGTTTTCTTGCTGTTTTGTGAGATTGAATGGGAGAGGTTGGGATGATGATGATGATTATTAATGTTATTATTATTTCTCTTGGGAATATATTAAAAGGTAGAACATGGATAAATGGAGCCTCAGGGGTGACTCATGTTTTTGTTTAGCTTGAACTAGGTCCAGCTTTTAGGAGGAACTGGATTTTAGGTGCATGTTTTTGCAAAATGTTTTAAACTGAAGTTATAATTCCAGCAATCTCAATGGCATGTGTTTGTTTTTATTTAGAAGTGTGTTTAAGGAATGTTTTGGTGGGTGAATACAAAACAAACAAAGCTATCTCAATCTGGAGGCTGCAATTCTTTGGCATATTCAGTGTCAGCAAAAATCAAGTGGAAGAATGGTCTTATAAGAATGGACTTGGTTATTTTTTTCTGATTTACTTTGTAAAGAATTGTCTTTATGCTCAGTTACAAGTTGTGAAAGTATGATTTCTTACAGTGTTTGCTTTCTACTTTGTAAATATTTCGGTGTATTAGAAAGTTGCCTAAAGTTTGTTTTCAGCATGGGCCATTACTTGTCTTTGAGTAACACAAATTCAGGAAGTACTTTTCTTCCAAACAACAAATTGTTACCGTGTTAATTGTCACCGAGTGTGTGACACTGTGACACCTTTATGCCCTAGCTTCTATAATGTTGTTCAAGCTGTGGTTCTGATTTTTTTTCCATTGTAAACTATCCGTAAGCCTTGTCTAGAACTCGATTTCTAGTTGGGAAGAAAAAAAAACCAAAACCCCAACAACAAAATTTGCTCTCAGGTGCAATGTGAACATTTTAGCTTGTGAATATTTTGAGATTTGTCTGCAAAGCAATCAGTGACATTCGTTTTATAATGTTAACTATTTCAGGATTTCATTGGCCTTTGTTCTGTTGTAAAATCAAGGGGTTGTTTTCCAGCTCCAGTATAAGCATGCATCTTCCACTTGAAAGCATTTCACTAAAATTCTTCAGATGATTTAAAATTTTTATATACAAAAGCTCAGAGCAAGTAAGATTCTCCTGTCTGCCCTTGAGACATGAGAGGAATTTAACTACACAATTCTTACTAAAATTAAGAAGCATTGTAGGATTTGACTGATCTACAGCCCTTGTCATGAAATGTCTCTAGTGCAAATTTCACTATATCATGAGTGACTGTTTTCTGTGTACTGACACGTTGCTGGTTTTGAATTAAAAGACTCTTGCAGAGTTAATGCTTGGAATGCATCTTATGCAATACATTTTGTACTAATCCTGGAATTTGTTTAATTGCAGGGATATAAAACCAGACAACATCTTGATGGATATGAATGGACATATTCGATTAGCAGATTTTGGTTCTTGTCTGAAACTGATGGAAGATGGAACGGTAAATTAGAAAGAATGATACATTCCTAATTTTTTTTCTTCAGTCCACTGACAGCCACAAAATGTGTGCTGATAAAGGGAAAAGATGCCTTATGACAAATGAAATGGAACTGTAAATGGTATTGGTATTTAACTTTCTTGAGAATACAACTGCAGACTGCTTGGATCTGCAGTATATTAAAAACTTTTTAGCATACAGTCAACTCATAAATGAATAAAGAGAAGCTGTGCTATCAATGCCAAGTAGGTGTTTATGAACTATGAATCTCTCGGTTTTAAGCTCTGAGCTCTAATCTTTATTGAAAATGTGGGCTTTAGTATGAGCAGGATGAGATACTGAAATGTGATGATGTTCTTCTAGTACATTTAAATTTGCACAGTATGTAGTAGGTGTGACTAAAATGTAATTCCAGTATGTTTAATCATGTCCCACGGGGTTACAAAGTATTTGACCTAATATATGTGATTACCAAATCTGTAATTGCTTACTGGCTCTAATCCTGACAGTTGACAGTTTTGTCATTTTTCTGGTTTTACATATTGATAATAATTCAGCAAAAGTATATTATTGGGATGCTTATTAATGCAGTGCCTTGGATGCTCAATTATTACTTTATGAATTTAGAAGCTTTTGCTTCAGTTTAGTTGTTTTTGTTATGACAAGAAGGCTGGGCTAAATTTATATGTACATGGGCACAGTACCACAGTGTTAGTGATGATGAAAGTTGGTTTTAATTCTGAAAATGTAATTTCTCCAGGTCCAATCTTCAGTGGCAGTTGGAACACCAGACTACATCTCTCCAGAAATCTTGCAGGCCATGGAAGATGGAAAAGGGAAGTATGGGCCCGAGTGTGACTGGTGGTCCCTGGGCGTTTGCATGTATGAAATGCTTTATGGAGAAACGCCCTTTTATGCTGAGTCCTTGGTGGAGACCTATGGGAAAATAATGAACCACAAAGTTAGTGCACTTTCTGTCTGTCTCTAAGCTAATTTGTAATAATGGGGTAACTTGAACATGTATTTAAAAATAAGTTTTTATGTACTAATAATGTTAAGTGTTCATAAATGTAGAACAAAAAATATGTTTCCATGTACCAAGTTAATGGTTATGGATTGCAGATGACTTTGTTTTGGGATAAGGCTAAAACTTAAAATGTGGGTTTGGAAACATGGCTGTTAATTCACTCTGTGGAGTCTGTCTTGGCTACATGGCATCAATCCTGTTGGGTTTCTTTCTTCTGGTGAACCCATTCCCTGGCTTATGCAGAACATTCTAAAACGTTCTTCCACATGGAGCTAGCTGTAGAATTCAACAGCTGTAGTGTAAGAGAAATTTAAATAAAGGAGAAAAATTAGAAGACAAAAAATCTTAATAGTTTCTATCCTTAGCAGAAGTCTTCTTTCCTTGAAACCTTACTGCATGTATTTCACAGCTGGAGTATTTGCACATTTTTTTTTTCTACATAATGATTTTCACTAAGAAGGTAACGTTTCCAACTTTTTCTTGGTAATAAACTATTTCCTCTTATTTTAATCTTTAAGGAGAGGTTTCAGTTTCCTGCTCAAGTGACAGATGTCTCTGAAAGTGCAAAGGACCTCATCCGTAGGCTCATTTGTAGCAGAGAGCATCGACTTGGACAAAATGGAATAGAAGACTTTAAGAACCATCCATTTTTTGCTGGGATTGATTGGGACAACATTAGGAACTGTGAGGCACCTTATATCCCAGAAGTCAGCAGCCCTACTGATACATCAAACTTTGATGTGGATGACGATTGCTTAAAAAACTCTGTAAGTACACAATTAGCATTTTGATGAATCAGCCTTTGTAGAGTGCTTTGTAACAAAATGTATGGAAAATGCAGTTTATTTCACTGTGTTCTGAATAAGTAACAGGTGCTGCTTTGAAGAACTGAGAGGGGAATACTTTCATAATTCGTAGGCTGGTCCTAAAATCGTACTTGTGTAAGGATAACTTTTGTAAATTCATTGTAGCTTTACGCGCCTTTAGCTAATATATACATCTGTTGCAGCAACAAGTTTAGTGTCCATGTCTTATAAAGAATAATACATTCACATACAGATAATCTGCAAGACTATTTCTAGCAGAGCATTGTTAAGACCTAGTGTAAGTTTGCATATTGCATTTTATTGTATTTTATTGCTCTACTCTAATTGCTCATGTGGGTGTTGGATTCCATTCAGTTCATTTACACTCAACTTTTTCCAGCCTTTTCTCTGACTTGAGTTTTGGGAAATGTAGGAGAAATATTACAGCCATTTCTTAAGGAACAAGAAAATATTTTTACCTTTGCTTGAAATGCTCTGCAACTATTGATTTTACCAGACTTTCTGTTTCTATGCTTTTGAAAAGGAGCTTTGACAGATGGTAGTTGTCTTAGCATTGGAGGAATGCCTTGTTTTCTCTCCTTGGAAATATCTTGGGGTGTGTTTGTGTGTGTGTCTGTTGAAAGATACAGAAACCTACTGTTTACATGTGAGGTAAAGCGTTTTCACCACTTTTGCTTTTGTTTTCTGAACTTCATGTGCATCTCAGTTTCACTCAGTTTTCTAGGCCTGCAGATAAGAGGCAACATGAATTCATACAGACAAGATGATCATTATTTGCATTCCCTTTTCTCCAGCTGCACATTAAAACACTTTGGCTAAAACACTTTGTGGGTGTCAGTCTCTTCTCTCAAGTGATAAGCCAGAGGACAGGAGGAAATGGCCTCAAGTTGAGCAAGGAGAGGTTTAGTTTGGATATTGGGGAAACTTCTTTACCAAAAAGGGCTGTCCAGGAGTCAACTATCATTGGAGGTTTTTAAAAGACGTGCAGACATGGTCTTTAAGAAAGTGATTTAGTAATGGACCTGACAGTTAATGTCTGGACTCAATGATCTTGAAGGTCTTTTCCAATCTAAATGATTCTGTGATCTCTGATTAAATCTCAGAGCCCTTTCCCTTATGGGCAAATAAGGCGAATCAGTGTAGCTGCATGGGATGATTTGCATTTTTTTTCATTTTGTTTCCTCAATTGAATCTGATATTTCCACCTTCCTTCACAACTGAAATATTTTTATCTTAAAACTTGTTTATACAGTCTTCAGATGCCTGTTTGCATATTATTTTGTCCAGCAACAGCTGAAGTGATGAAGATGGAGTAGCTGGAGTGGATGCTGGATAGCAGGTCTTTGTGAAACTGAAATACCTTTTGGAGGTTATTCACACATTTTAGTGTTGTCCATTGCACCACTCCTCCTTTTTAGAGTCCAGTCTCTCACATGAAGCTCTCAAACTATGCCTTTGCAGTGTGACTGCTTTACCATTGTGAAGAAATAGGAACCTGCAATTGAAGAAAGAATGCTCCTCTGCTGAGTTGCTGGACTCTCAGCTGAAAAAACCAAGTCCAATTCTTAATTTGCTTTTGGGGGTGAAAAGACATTTGGGGTTGAAAAGCAATGCCCCATAACTGTTAGAGATGAATGCCAGTTTCTAGAGCTTCTTTTTCAGTTTCCTAATTTGAAACATGTGAAGGTTTTGTTCTGTTTTAATATAAGGATGTTATTTTCTTGCCATTTCTTTTCACACCTAGTATCTCAGAACTGCTGAAAAAATCTAGCCTAAGGCATTGCGTGACTGAGAATATTTTACATTTTTGCTTTGACCAGTGGACATTGCATTTCATATTGCTTTGCCTCAAATTCCTTGTATATAACTTGGAGGTATTTTCTCCTCCATATTTCATACATATCTTTTGACAAAGTTACACATACTCACACTGCTGGTATAGAAGTCAGCACCACAGATAAGCCCATGAGATCTTTTTTTTTTTTTCTAAAAATTCTTGGCAAGATTTGAATTGCATAGAGCAAATGAGGAAAGCCCAATGCTGAAGATAAAAGACAGTGTTGAAAAGCCATGATTGTTATTCTTCCTGAACTTTGAATGAAACCATAGTCCCATGGAAAAATTGCATACATAATAATGAAATTTAAAAAGTATGTTGAGCGTACACACAAGAATAAAGGGCAAAACTGTGCTGTTCAGGCAGCCTAAGTTGTGCTGGGTTTTAGCTTTTAACTGTTTGGTTTAGTAGTCTTATTGAGAGGTATGATAGATTCAGTTATAATTTTCTCAGCATGGTTGTACATTTAAATTCATACAGGCAGTGGGAGATAAATATCTTGATCTCTGCAAAACAAATTCTTTTGCAGAATCTTGCCTTATTATCAATAGATACAATATTTTAGAAAAGTGGCCAGTCTGGTACCTGAGAATTATCATGTGGGCTGTTAAAATCATGCAATTAAGCATTTGTTATTTTTGAAGTTATCTGTAAAGACAGTTTTGAAATTCGAATCTATGAAAAGTGAAAACAAATGTAAAGAAGAAGTAAAATTTTACTTTTTCTAATCATAGTAATCTGTAACAATTGGTATTTTTATTATGATTTAATGGAAGGTTAAGGCTTTGTAATTTGGCCTTGTCCTTAGTTTCCAAAATGCTCAACTTCATGAATTTACACAACCTAGAAATATCATTAGTGTTGTTTGGCAACTCTTTTCTAAAATGAAGGTTTTTGCCAGCTAAGAGGACAAGGTTGTGATGTAATATAGCTGAGACCACCACTGGAAAGGTAATCTCAGATTTCTTTTGAATGCAGTCTTACTCATTTCTTGCTGAGTTTTACGTGAAAGAAATTTACAACTGGTTCCTTTCCTCATTTTTGTTTGGGTTTAGAAAGAAACTGTTGCAAACATCTTCTGACAGCTTGGAATCTTTTATCACTTCCAGTGCCATAATTGTCTTCTTGGGGATTTTCTTTGGGTGACTGTTACGGCCGTGTTTAGTAGGGCAATATAAACCTTGCATCTTGGGGTTAAACAGGAAACTTTTAACAGAACATTTAAGAATATTAGAATTTCAAATAGTCCAAGTAAAATAACAACAAGGTTATTTTAGCCTGAAGAAAAACTCAAAGATTTGTCTTGGTTTGTAGTTCTTTGTCTGACAAGAAAGAGGAGCAAAGAATGAAGGAATGGTCAGAGCACTAGTGGGATTAGAACGCTCCGTTGTATTACTTCTTTCTAGTAAATGCCTGCTGATTGTTCTCTCCAAACAGAGATGGCCCACTCACAAGTGGGCTGGTGATTCTACAGGCAGGAAGCCCTGTTGACTGAATAGCAGAGACGAGTATAGCAGGGAATAAACGGTGTTGCTCTTTGTGCTAAGAGCTTCTTGGAAAAAGGGAATAAATTGGCATCTCTTATGTGTAATAGTTTGCTTTCCTCCAACAATAGCCTATTTAATTAGAAAAGCATTTTTATGTCAGCGTGTTCTGTTTTTGTATATGTTAAAGGCTATTATAAATAGATCTAGTTGATGCTGTTTCATATTTGGGCTGTAGATAAGGATGACCGTGAATACAGTTCACATGATACTGTCACTAACAATTCTCATATGGTTAAATTGGAAAATCTGTTTCTTTTAAGTCCAGTAGGACTGCTTACTCAACTGTCCCATTATTTTTCTAGGAAACAATGCCTCCACCATCCCACACTGCATTTTCTGGCCATCATTTACCATTTGTGGGTTTCACATATACAAGTAGCTGGTAAGTTAAGAGTTCCAAAATTGTCTGTAGGCTAGTTACACAGTATTCTTCTAACTTTCTGTCTTTGAAACATATTGAACAGATATCAAAGAATCTGATTTATTCAGAAAATTACCATTATCTAAAATGCTGTCTGTTCAAAAGAATGAGCTGTCTGCAGGTAAAATTTACATACATGTAAATGTCAGCACCTGTGCTCAGGAGAGTTTTGATGAGAAAGGTTGTTATTAGAGAATGTATAAAATTAACTGCACATGACAAAATTAAGACTAGATGTGTGAACCCTGGCAGAACTTAGTTTATTAGACATTAAAACCAGTTTTATTTCTAGCCCTTTGACACTTCTGTAAGTCTGAATAGAAATTTTGTAAAAAATACTTTAAATAATATCTGGTATTAATGTAGAATTTATTTCACTCGTATCCATTGCTAAACTAAACAGGGAAGTCCCGTATATGCTCCTTGTTTTCGAAAATAAACAAAGAAAGAATGTTTTACAGCCACTGAAAAACCAGGCCTAGGTTTCTGCTGGGAATGTGACTATGTCCTAGAATGTCCTAGACTTCAAAAGGATTATTTGCATAAGTAGTGGCATGTGTACATGGGTAGCCACATCATTTCTGACACGTCCGTGCCCTAGTGGTTATGGGATAATTTCACACCACTTTTAGTGGTTGTTGTTGTTAAAGCATTTGTGATACATGATTCAGTTATTCTCAAATGAACTGTTATTGTAATCTTACTGTCTAGGCTGTTGCTTTTTGCTGTCTGGCTAACATAGACTGTCCATAATGAATTTTAATCATTATGGAGTTCATCCACTCTGTGTAACAAAAAATGCATTGAGAAGATCAGGCATGCTAGGTAAAAATGATTTCAATTTCCAGTGAGCACATACTAACAAGGTATTCTTTGATGTTATAATAAATGGCACAGTAATTAGCAACTTAAACAAACTGTTTATCGGTTGATGTTTTTATAGCACTATTTTAAACCAGGCTGTTTTAAAATCCAAAACTATTTCTTTTTTTCCCCCCAGTGTGCTTTCAGACCGCAGCTGTCTAAGACTGACAGCTGGACCACCCTCCATGGATCTGGATGCCAGCATTCAAAGAACTTTGGAGGATAGTTTAGCAACAGAAGCTTATGAGAGGAGAATAAGACGTCTAGAACAGGAAAAGCTTGAACTTAGCAGAAAACTGCAAGGTATAGTCATTAAAAAAAAATCATTCCATCATTTCTAAACTTAGATTAACCACAGTTTTGTAAGGCACTGTTTATACTGTGGAAAAAAATACTAAATATACCTCCTGGAATGCATTCTAGCAGAAGAGAATTCTCTTCATTATTTCTGTTGACAAATTAAATTTCTGTTGCTCTGTTGCTCCTGAAATACACCATGTATGCAACTTCTTATGTTAACTTCGTTCTCACTGTACCTTGGTCACTATGGCATAAACATTTCATTCTTAAAACTTCTAAGAACTTAGTTTGTCCAGCTGACAATTGCTGAAAAATTGGCACTTAATAGTTGGAAATTAAAAACTGTAGAATGCCCAGTGCAGGATCTTTTGGCATGTCTTAATTTATCAGTAGTATCTCTTTGATCTCTTCAGATGTCAGACATGTTATTCATCCCTCTCTCTTTCATCTTTTTCTAGAGTCCACCCAGACAGTGCAGGCTCTGCAGTATTCAACAGTGGATGGCCCAATAACAGCAAGCAAAGATTTAGAAATTAAAAGTTTGAAAGAAGAAATTGAAAAGTTGAAGAAACAGGTAACAGGTATGTTGTAAATACTTATGTAAAAGCTGTAACAGGAAACTGTATTTTGCCAAGTTTGGTTTTTTCTCTCCATTTGTAATTCTTTCCAATTGTATGAAAGAGTTTTCCAGTCTATTTTTACTTTTCATTTTACCCCTCACTCTTTCACTGTACCTCAAAATTTTCTCCAAATTCAGTTTGAGTTTTCCAAGTGGAAAGTAGTACTGCATGAGAGACGATACAATGGGCCATGAGGATGCACTTCCAGCAGCAGAACTCCCCAAAGAAAACTGCCACCAAAATAAGTCCTGTCTAGAGCTGCATGGCCCCTTCTCAATCTGTGCAATCCCTGCACTCTCTCATGACTTTAATTAATTCAATTAAACAAGGAAAATGCTGGTAGATATAGAGAATTTAATCAACTTATGATCAGATAAATCAGCACAAGGTGGGCAATAGAAGCATATGAGGAGAGGGAGAAGAACCACCTTCCAGCTCTGCTGTAAATGAGCTGTCATTCCTTTCAAAACTGAACATTTGTTTTCTTTGCTTCTGAGAGTTGTTGAAGATTTGATGAAAACTAAAGTTTTGGCTGACAAGTACCTCAGTACTTTACGTTTGAAAAGTGTTTTTAAAATCTGTGCAGCTAAAAAGATTAATTTTTTAAATTAATGTTAAAATGCCTTTTATCAGGACTCTCAAACTAGTCGAAAAGCAAAGATCTACTTAGGCCAGTATGTGTGTTTTACAAAGGCAATGGAAGACATTTAGGGAAAGATCCATCTTTTTCCAGACTTACTTTCCCAGATTCTGGGCAATGTTTTAAGAACTTTGAGAGGGAGGGCTTATATTGCACCACTATATTGAATATAGCTATGAGTGAACCAATTTGCTATCTGTTTAGCTAATACCTTTTTAGCCTGCTTTAAAGGCTAGTATTCAGTATTCTAAATTTGATATTCTGAATTAAGTTCAAGGGAATTTTCTCTCACAGTGATTCATAGCATAGGACTCCTGCTACCTGTCTCCATAATACTGTCTTTAAAATAGGATCTTGAGAGCACAGACATCTCAAAAAAAAAAAAAAAAAGGAGGAAAGGAAGCACAGCAAGACTTTTTTTATTAAGGAAAATTAACAAGAGACTGTTAGGTATCAGGTCTAGAACCAGAGAAACTGGGAGAAAAACCCAATTAATCTTATAGAAATAGGAAAATACCTGCATTTTGTGTGAAAAATCAGTCACATGCAGTGGTAGATACATCTCTGTTACATGTCCATATCTTGCCTGAGGCAAGAGAAAAACAAACAGCCAGACAGGCTGAAGGAAACTACAAAAACATTTGTTCTGGTTTGTATTTGTGACAAGATTTCATTCAATCCTGAAAGTGTTGGGAATGCCAGCAACAACACCCACAGAAAGAGTAACTTGAACTTAACTTGCAGACACTTGAGTTGATGTGTTTAGACTCTGCAGCTGCCTTATGGGGCAGAACAGCTGTGTGTGAACTGCAGAGTGCAGCACATAGATTACAGCCTGTTAAAACTGTGTAGTCTGAAAAGCCCTTTACAGATACACAGTTGGACAGCTGCTCTGGAGTGATGCAGCAATTTTGTATTGTACCATAGGCATTATTTTTGGATGGGAACATGGCTTAGCTAGCTCAGGGAGGATCACTCTGGTTTGAGTGATGCCATGTTGGCACTTTATCAGGACAAAGGGTTTTGTGAAATTTTGCTCCAGCCAAATGTCCCTCCTCTTGCTGTTGTAATGAGGATATAGACATAAACATGATCAGAAACCCCTTCTCTGCAACAATCCTTAGATCAGGTTTTGAGTCTTTGCGGCCACTGAAAAGCAACATTTACAAGATCAGCTTTTGAATGAGACCAGTCATTCACAGAAAAACATCAGGATCAGCTTTAAATTATATATTTTATTCTTTACTATTGAGCTGCAACTTAGTTCATTGCTGAAAGTATCACTTCCTTGGTAATGAAAAAAAAAATTGTAAAGGTGTAGAAACATTTCCCAACATATCTGCTATCCCTTTTGCAGTGGGTTTGGTTTGCCAATTTGAGATTTCCCAGCTAATGCACTAAATAATGTGGTGGGTTGAGCACTGGCTAAATGTCAATGCACTTACCAGAATTATTTGCTCTTTTTCTGTTGTGAGACAGGATTAGGTGAGGAACAAAGGCTTAAAAATCTAAAGGGTATAAAGAAAACTTTATGTAAACTAAACTAAAGAAAACAACTATAAGAACCAGAATAAAACTTATAGAACACTTTTCCTCCCCCTGCAACTTTCTTTTCTTATCCACTGACGACGTCCAGAGACAAAACTTTAGGACTTA
>VXBN01016716.1:7845-19237 GCA_013397395.1 Sinosuthora webbiana
TCCCGCCCCCGAGTCCTGCCTGTCCTGTGTCCCGTGTCCCACATCCCGCCCCCATGTCCTATGTCCCGTGTCCCCTATCCCTCCCCCGTGTCCCCTGCCCATGTCCCCCGTGTCCCCCCGGCCGGCGCGGCGCCACGGGCGGTGACGGGCGGGGGGGGCGGAGCGCGGTCGTGCAGCCGAAATAGCTCAGTTGGGAGAGCGTTAGACTGAAGATCTAAAGGTCCCTGGTTCGATCCCGGGTTTCGGCAGAAGCTTCTTTTCCTGCCGGGACCCGCGTTGCAAAAGCGCCGTTTTCACCCCAAAACACCCCCCGAGGCTTCGGAATTCGTCATTCCCTCCCCAAACTCGGCACCTGATCGTTTTAATATCCTGGGAACACACACGCACGGGCAGGGAGGGGTAAATGACTGCGGGTGTACCGCTGGGTTAATGAGAAATATTATTAAATCTATTAAATAAATATGAATTATGAATTAATAATAAATATTAGTTAATGATCTTACACTGTGCATTGAGGAGGCAGCTGAGGGAACATGGATTAATTAACACTGGACAATCACAAGCAGAGGTGGTGTGTGTCAGCCCATTTTAAATAAAGCACAAGAACAAAAACCAAGTGAGGTTTTTTTTCCCCCCAGTGATTAATAATGTGAAACTGAGACAGAGGACAGGATATTACAGCTTTATCTGATGTACAAAAACAATCTTCACCTGCTGTAAAACTGGGGTGGGAGCACCACCCACCACAGATTAAAATAATTAAACAAAAAGCAGAATATTTTGATGATTCACTTCATCCCACTTTATTAAGTCCATATGATTTGTACACGGTGAGGCTGAGCCTGGTGCCCAGTACCAGCGAGTGACCAGTGGGGCAGCCCTGGAAGGGGCTGGGACAGGGTCAGGATCATCCCTGGCAGTGCCCAAGGCCAGGCTGGAGGGGCTTGGAGCACCCAGGGACAGTGGGAGGTGTCCCTGCCCCATGGATGATGGGATTTGAGGTCCCTTCCACCCCAAACCATTCCAGGATCCCACAGCTGCAGTGGAGGAGAGGTGAGGTGGTTCTGCCTCTGTGCACGGGTGTGGAGCAGGATTTTAACAGCACTTGAGGAGTTTTGATGCAGAAGGGAACACAGGGTTAATGTAAAGGAGGGGGAAGTTGATCCCCATCTCCAAACTACCCCAGAGCACCGGGATGAGGGGCAGGAAGTCCCTCCCCAACCTCTCATCTCCAAAGGGAAACTGCCACTCACAGCTCTGAGTTAACTCCATCATTAATTTTTTATCCTATCCCACAAAACTCATTATCCCTCCTCCCAGGTTTTAATAAAACCCTCACTTCCTGGCCTGTCCCTGTAATTGAGGTACTTGAGATAACGGGAATGAGGATTCCACGGTGAAACTCATTAGAGAGCACAGAGCAATTAAAAGTGTAATTAAAATATATTCAGATAATTACTACAGCCAGGATAGACATCTGGATCCCAATTTCAACTTCTTCATTTCAAATCATCTTGGGTTTTACTGGACAAGCAAGGAGATCACTTTTCATTATCACAGAGAAACCCTAATCAGGGGGTTTTATGTATCATTTATCATTATTCATCATTAATTAGTTCTTGGTGACACTGCTTCCATGTGCCACAGCTCCAGCAAAGGTGGGCAGGGAAGCTGGGCATGATTAAATTGAGAATTTAGATGAGGGAAAAAAAGACAATTAAAAGCCTCCCAAAATTCACAGCCTCAGAAGAGGCAATAAACCAGCATTCCACTGGTTCACTCTTAGAGGAAAAGGGAATGTTTTTGTTTAAACAAACCTGGCTCCCTTCTCCATGGAATTTTACTTGTCAAAACAAAAAATAAAACCCCCAGATCTTTGTGATCCAGGTCACAGCTCTGGGCACCAACCTGATTCCCCACCCTCGGAGCTCCATGAGGCAGGAAGGGAGAGAGAAACCCCTGGGAGCGTTTCCTGCCTGGAACCGCCCGGTTTTATCAGGAGCCACGAGGCCACCACCGGCCACAAACCAGGACAGGATCCCTTCCCAAGCTGGGTGTTTGGCTACAAGAATCCACGTAGAAGTTTGATGGAGCAGCAGAAGCTCTGCACAGCACTGGGGGGTGGCAGCCCCCCCAGCAGGGCACTGATGGGTGAGGATCTGGCAGATCCCTGAACGTGGCGAGGCCACAGGAAGCAGCAAAGGCTGAGAGATCCAGCTGGGGCTGGGAGCAGAATATTTGGGAATACACACACAGACTTTACAAAGAATGCCACGTTTTATACAAATCACCACTGGTTATTTACACCTGGCCCCCAGGGCGGCCCCGGCCACTCCTCAGCTCTCCGGGTCCATCTTGAGCTTTTTGCTTCCCAGGACTTGCTCATCGAACAACTCTCTCTCTCTGGAAAGAAAAATATGGAGGTTTTTAAATTAAAACAGGATGTTTATTGTCCAGATCTACATCACCTGGACAAATTAAATTTGCAGTGTTGGAGTAGCTCAGCTGGGACATTTTCCACGTTTTGCTCAGCACAGGAGGAGGACACTGAGCTCTCCCCTGCCCTCACCTCAAACCTTTTCTGTATCCAACAATAAAGGAGTAAAAACCTTTGGAAAATCTTGAAAACAAATCTACCTTTTGCTCACAGGTGGTCCTTTAATGTACTTCTCTTCTGCCTTCTCATAATCGATGTCATCCACGGCAGCAATGGCACAGATGATGGCCTAGAAAAGCACTGAGTAATTAATAATAATAATAATAATCAATAAGCAAACCTAAATCACAGCCAGGGATTTGAAACTGCCTCAGCTGAGCACGTTTTGAGAAAAGGGTTCCTCAATCACTTGGAAAACTTGGGAGGAAACTGCTCGTCGAGTGCCTGAAATTCTTAAATAAATAACATGAAATTGTTCAGTATCATCCCCTGGGGGTATTTTTATCCTGGAATTAAAATATTCTTCACAGTAATTTTGTTTCTACACGAGTTAATGTTCCCCTGGGAAAATTCCTGGGAAGAACACAAGGTATCCACAACAACTGTACAAACAGCCAACACACCACCCCCCACCTCGACACACACAGAGGTCCAAGAAAACCCTGACAAGTTGCCAGATTACAATAAAAAAACCCCAAACCAAAGCTTTGAGGCATTTCAGAGGTAATTAAAATACATCGGAAAAAAACTATCAGTCTGCTTTTAAAAACAACAAACTACCTGAGGCTTCTCCTTTCTGTGCTTAAAAATCAGCATTTGAGTGACTCAGGCTGTGGGCAGGGGGGGGTGAATATTTCTGCCTGGCTCAGTTCTGGGAACTGTTCCCACATCATTCCGTAGGAACCGCGTCACACCAAGGGAACAAATAATGGGAATTAATGTAATTTATCACTCCACAGTTTATTATCCCCCCCCTATTTCATGCTCCCTCACCTCAGGCAAAAGCACATCCGAGATGAATCTGATGCCATCCCCCAGGATCTGGTGCAGGTTCTTGGTGTCCATCTCCCTGTACACCTCCTTCAGGTACCCAACCACCAGGTCCAGCTGCTCCTCGTCCTCCAGGTAAGTCTCCACACAGGTCATGTACCGGCTGGAGTTCAGGAATTTCTTCAGCCAGCGGGATTCTTTGCCACTTTTCAAGATGCCCAGGAGATGTTCTTCAGCCCCTTTGGTCTTCACGATGAACTCCACCAGCTTCTTGTTCTCCCTGTCCCTGGCAGCTCTGGTCCTGTCAGGGAGGAGTTTCCTGGGAGGTTTCTGGGGGGAAGTGTCTGAGGAAGATTCTCCAGCCTCGGCCTCCTCTGCGCTGGGGAATGCCATCTGCACCACGCTCTGGTATCCCTCTTTCCTCACTGGGTAGCCTGGAGAAGAGAAACCACGAGGATTTTAAATACAAAAGAGTTTTCGTAGCCATATCAATAGGAAATAAGGAGTTTTATTGCTGAGAGGGTTTTTTTCTGCCTTCCCCACCAAAGAGGTTAAAAAACCATCGCCAAAATATTTATTTGCCTTAAAGAAATTAAAAATATTAGGGAGCTGACATGGACTCTTCAACATAAGGAACCAGTCACAACTCCAACTGTTCTCTGATTCCTTGACCTGATTGTCTTGAACCACCAACATTTATTTAATTTATTAACCCCTTAATTGCAATAATGGGGAGCTGTAAATTTACCAGCAACCCCCTCTCTGGATCTGATGCCAAAGTCACTTGTGTGTGTAAATGTTGGAGCTACGTTTACCCAGCCAAGAGAAAAATTCCCAAAGGGATGGGAAGAGAGAAGCCAAGAGAAAAATCCCAAAGGGATTCACTTACTGATATCAGCAGCAAAATACTCCAGGAAGGACCCAGTGAAAGAATGACAACCTAAAAACCCAAAACAGGGGCAGTGATCAGTTCCCTCCAGCCCAGGAATCAAAGCTTGGGGTCCAGGAAGGACCCAGTGAAAGAATGACAACCTAAAAACCCAAAACAGGGGCAGTGATCAGTTCCCTCCAGCCCAGGAATCAAAGCTTGGGGTTTCCTTTTCCTGGTGGATCTCAGGATGAGATCCCAGAGAAGCTGGGAGTGTTCGAGGCCAGGTTGGACGGGGCTTGGAGCACCCTGGGACAGTGGAGGGTGTCCCTGCCCATGGCAGGGGGATGTTGGATGGGGTTTAAGGTCCCTTCCCACCCAAACCATGCTGGGATTTGGGGATTCCATGGTCACCTGCCCCTCCTTACCCACTCGGATCCGATAGTCCAGGATCAGCTGGAGGCACCACTCGATCTCCTTGGAATAGTTCTCTTTGGCTCGTTCCTGCAAAACAAGGAGGATTTTCTGTCCCAAATCCTGCAGCTCTCCAAGAGTTTCAGAGCCCAGGACACCAAGCAGGGCACAGAAATGGTCCAGGACAATTTATTTCCCGACAGTAAAACAGCTGCTGCCAGAACTGTCACAGGGATGAGAGTGGCCTTGAGGGGGTCAAGCCCCACATTCCCCCCCTGGATTTCTGTCCTGGATTTCCCACTGTTTGCCCAACCCTTGCAGTCCCACATCTCTGGGGTACTCACAATGAGCTCCTGCTTCTCCTCACAGTCAAAGTGCTTCAGGCTCTTCAGAGACACTGAGAAACTTTTAAAGGAACACAGTCAGAGCTGCAACTCAACTGCCCCGTTTCCCTGTTTATTAATTCCCAGTTTACTATGCTTCTCCCTGAAAATCCCATTTCCCAAGGAGTTAAGGAGCACAAATTTTAATGGTTTTTGCTTCCAGAGCAAGTTTAAAGTATGGAATCTTCTAACAAATGAGAAATACCTGGTTTAGAGAAAAGTTAAAGGCAGCCCAGTGTTTCCAGAAAGTTTGGGCAGCACAAGGAGAACACTGGCTGCATTCCAGGGATGTTTTTTTTGGTTTTGTTTTCGATCCCTCAGCCCATCCCAAGGACAAGGAGCTGCCTCAACCTGCAGCATGACAAAGCACCTGCAACCCTCACCTGGCCCCAGCCCCTCCCTCCCAGATCAGCCTGGAGAGGACTGTCCTCACCCTGCACCAGGAAACGGGCACGGGACACGGAACAACAGAGACTGGAAATTCAGGATGGGATGAAAAGTCACATTTACCCTTTTTTCTTCTCATTTGTGGTGCCGTCTATGAAGAGCACACAGGCCCTCTTGTGCTTCCTCTTCACTGCTTTCACCTGGAGACAGGAGAAAGCCTTAAAAATCCTAATCCTGATAAAGCAGGGATCGTTTCCCGTGGATATCACCCACTACAACCCACATTTAATCTTTTCCTATTGGTGCAACTTCCCTTTATTACACAAATACGAAAAATTCAAGTACAAGGAGCCACCAGTTACCCCAAGGGAGCATTTTTTAGTGCACAAACAACCTCCCCTTTCTTTTGCAAATTGGGAACAAAGTCCTGCTCCATGACAAAAGAATTGGGATAATCTTGTGCTCTGTACAAGCAGGTGTGAACTTCCCACATTTTGAGTGCTTTTAGCACAAATGTACTTCAATCAATTTTGAAATGCTTCTACTGGAAAGTCTTTAACACCTCCAGGAAGGGCAAAAGTCACTCCAGAACTGGGGATTGCTCCTTATCAGCAAGATAGGAGGAGGCAGGAGCTGCTCTTACCACTGCTGGCCAGTAGGGATACCGCCGCAGCTTGCACCACACCAACATCCCTTCCTCGAAGAATTTGGGTTCTGGCATGAAAAAGAAGGGAGATTTTCCTTAAAAGCAATGGAACAAGACAGATGCTGCCCCTCACTTCTCCTTCTCCTCCAGGAGTTTCCCCTCAGTGTTTTCACAGTGACCCCAAAATGCAGCACAGGGAGTTCTGAACTGAAACCCGGCAACTCCAACCCCTTGCCCAATTCCAGGGATTTTCATTTCGTTCTGCAGCAAAAAGCCCGATGGACCCAGGAAATGCATTTTATCCCAAGCCTGGGCAAAGCTGCATTCCCTCCTGGAATCCCCATGGATTGCAGGCAAACTGAGGCTCTCAGAGGGGGAAGGAAGAGCCTCAGGCCTGTGCTGATGTCTCACCTCGATGGGACAGAACGCTGGGGAAATTCTCCTCCTCTTCATCGGCCAGAGGGGACAGTGGGGGGAGGCTCTCCGAGGAAACTCTCCTGGAAGACGTCCCAGAGGATTCCAGCCCTGCCAAGAGCACCAGGGGCCAGGGATTAGGACAGGAGCAGCTTCAGAGCACCTGAGTGTGACCCCAGAGGGGACCTGACACACCTGAGTGTGACCCAGAGGGGACACGGGGTCTGACACACCTGAGTGTGACCCCAGAGGGGACCTGACACACCTGAGTGTGACCCCAGAGGTGACACAGGGTCTGTCACACCCGCACACTCCTAATTAGGAATCTAAATTCCCTGATCATGTGGATANCGAGTGTGACCTGGAGGGGACACAGAGTCTGTCACACCTGAGTGTGACCCAGAGGGGACACGGGGTCTGACACACCTGAGTGTGACCCCAGAGGGGACCTGACACACCCGAGTGTGACCTGGAGGGGACACAGAGTCTGTCACACCTGAGTGTGACCCAGAGGGAACCTGACACACCTGAGTGTGACCCAGAGGTGACACAGGGTCTGTCACACCCGCACACTCCTAATTAGGGAATCTAAATTCCCTGATCATGTGGATAAAAGAGGGGAAAGGGGCTCATTTCAGGACCTTGCACCTGCTCATTTAAAAACACTTAATCTCAATTTATCAGAGAGCAGCAAGGGAAAACAAGAGCTCAAGAAAAGAAAAAACCAACCAACAAACAAACCAACCCCAGCTTTCCAAGGAAAACCCCAAGCAATTCCAGACAACCCAAACACCACCCAAGCCCTCCCCAGCACTGAAGGGATCAGCATTTCTGCTTCCCAGGAACAGAAACCAAAAGTAATTAAATCAGCAATTCAAGAGCCACTTCCCCAAAAGCAAAGCAACCTTCCAAGGTGGGTAACAACGCTCAACACCCCCGTGGGATGAAGGTTTTCCCTTCCCCAAGGGATTTGCCCACCTTCATCCTCCTCGGAGTCAGGGGCTTTACTCCCACCGGGGTGTGAGGGATCCTGCTTTTCCTCCTCCTGAGGCTGAGGGAAGGCACCAGAAGGCCCAGGTGAGGAGCCGGGGTGGCTCCTGCATTTCCTGTCTGTGCCTGAGGCCACACCTGCCCCATCCAGGTGTTTTCCACCCTCTGCCTCTCTCCTCCCATCCAGCTGCTTTGCCAGGCTCTCGCTCTCGCTGCTGATGCTTTTCTCCAACTCATCCGAGGCAGTCTCATGGGAGGAATCCAGCACTGTTCTCCCAGGCTGAGCTCCTGCCTTTCTGGAAGGTTCCACGGTGCCAGATTTAGAGGGGACAGGTGGAGAGCCCTCCTCAGGAGCCACCTGTGCTCGATCCTGAGGGGAATCATCCCTGTATCCTCTTTTCCTTCCTTGCTGACTTCTTCCAGCCTTTGGCTTGCAGGAGACCCCGTTCTCCGTTCTGGGCTGGATTTTCCTCTGCCTGGGAGATGATTTTGGTTCTGTTTTTTTGCAGTTGTGACTGTCAAGGGCTGGTGCCACACACGAGTCCCTGGCACCGCACCTGGCAGGGTTTGTGCCACCCCCACGTGTTCTGGGAGGGTTTGTGCCACCTCCAGGTGCTCTGGGAGGGTTTGTGCCACCCCCAGGTGCTCTGGGGGGGTTTGTGCCACCTCCAGGTGCTTTTCCCCTCCCCTCTGGAGCCACTGAACCTCCCTGGCTCCGTGTTTTGGGGTCGTCCTTCAGCCCACAGTTATTCTGGGGTTTCCTTTTCCTCTTGGCAGCCTCGGGTTCCGACTTTTTAAAGCGGGAGCGCAAGAAGAAGCTGCGGGGAGGGGTGGGTGGGGCAGATTCCTCCCCGGAAAATTCGGGATTTGGTCCTTCTGCAGGGGGCATTTGACTGCCCGGCTCGGCCTGATGGAGAATATCCAGGGCAATTTTGAGGGAACAACGATATTGCAGCTCCTCCACGGCCTCGCTCACGCTTTCCTTTTGCTCTGATGAGGTAAAAAAAAATTCAATAAATGAAGTTATCGGCGTTGTTCTGTCACAAACAAAGTGAATTATTAAAGGAATGATAAACGTGACTTGTGGTGTTTCTTAAAAGGTGCATTTTTTACGACTTAAATCATCCACGATCCCCAAGGCAAAGGATGGAGACACAAAAAGGCCAAGATGGAAGTGCCTCATTCTGAGGGAAACTCACATTTTTTCTTCACCATCCCTCCAACAAACCACCCCAGGGAAGAGGAAAATAAAGATTTTTAACCTGTTTTCCAACTTTATGGAAGAGGGGGAAAGAAAAGAAGTGAAATACAAAAGTTTTATCCCTCCCCCAGGCTGAGTTTCTGTGGGGATTTTACACCCAGAAAAGACACAAAGCAGCACATTTGGGATGAGTTTTTACAGGTAGTTTTCACCCCAAAAAGACACAAAGTAGCACATATAGTGCCGACTTTCTCTGGGTATTTTTCCACCCAGAAAAGACACAAAGCAGCACATTTGGGATGAGTTTTTACAGGTATTTTTCACCCCAAAAAGACACAAAGCAGCACATTTGGGCCCCTCCCTCCTCACCCAGGGTGGAGGCGATGGCCTTGATCCTCTCCTCCGTGAGGGGAACAGCGTTTGCAGAGCTCACACTGACCCTGGAACACAAAAAGGTGACTGGAACCGGCACCCAAAACACTCCCAGCACCCCAAAACTGCTCTCAGACAATAAAAAAAATCCCAAAGGTTCCCTCCCCCGGCCTGTCCTTGTTAGGGTTAAACACGTAAACCTCCTGCAAATCCAGGCTCCTGTCTAAAGGGCACCTTCAGATAAAAGCAATCCTTTATTCCCCTAGTTTTTTTAACCTCTAAGAATGAAAACATGTGACAGAAACAGGGATACTCAACTGCTTCTCCAAGCCAAGGATCTCAGCTTTAAATCCCACCCTTTTCGTGGTGGCAACAGGACTGCTCCCAGCGACTCCAGGTTTGCACAAAACCTGCGTTAAAAGTGAAAAAAACCTTCTTTTAAAATCCTCGACCAACAGCAAAACGTTGATGTTAAGAGCAGTGGCAGTGCCTGGGAGCAGCCTTAGGACCGTGGAATGATAAAATCCCAGGATGGGTTGGGTGGAAAGGGACTTTAAATCCCTTCTCATCCCACCCCTGCCCTGGGCAGGGATTCCTTCCACTGTCCCAGGTTGCTCCAAGCCCTGTCCAACCCGACCCTGGGCACTTCCAGGGATCCAGGGGCAGCTACAGCTGCTCTGGAAATCCATTTCAGAGCTTCTCCACCCTCAGAGTGAGGGATTTTTTCCCAATATCCCATCCAACCCTGCCCTCTGGCAGTGGGAAGTTATTTCCCCCCCTGTCCCATATCATTCCAGGCCCTCTCCATTTTTCCTGCTGGCATCTCCACAGCTCAGACAAGTTCTGACACGTTTGCTGGGCTCTCTCCCTTCCTCCCTGCTCTGTTTCAGCCCTTTCCAAGCAACCTCCACAAACATTTCCTCATTCCTCCTCACCTTGGCCGGCCACAAACGCCTCTTCCACTTGCAGAGAACGAATTCTTGGTCTGTCATGGTTGAGCTTCACGTGGAAAAGGGCAATTCCGAGGTGTTCTGAGGGGAAAAAAAAAAAAGGGAATAAAGGAGTCACCCACCTTTGTCCATTGTGGTCTTTGCTTTCTGAAGGAACTACAGGATTTAATCACAGAATGACGAGGTTGGAAGAGACCTCCAAGCTCATCGAGTCCAACCCAATCAAACACATTACTCCATTTATTACTGTTTTACCTTCGGGATCACTGCACTGATATCACCCTGCAGCATTCTCCTAAAATTATATCTTGAATTCCAGTTTTCTGTGAAGAAGCTGTGGCTGCCCCACCCCTGGAAGTGCCCAAGGCCAGGTTGGACGAGGTTTGGAGCAACTTGGGATGGTGGGAGGGATGGGACTGGATGAGCTTTTAGGTCCTTCCAACACAAACGACCCCAGGACTGAAGAATTCCATAATTCCAGGAGCACCAGTGGCTCTCCCTGAGTGTCTTGGGTGAGGAAAACACTATCAGGAATTACACAATGCAGCCACGGGCCTGCCCAGTCCACAGCTTCCTGCCACCAAACCCCGAAAACAGGGAACTACACCCTAAAAATAACGTGCTGGATGGACTTTTTACACGTAACTCGATCCCAATTTTCACGCACGATTTGCAACAGAAACCTGAGCAGAGCGGCCTAAGAGCCCTCAGGGCTTCCTCAAGGGCTTTAAAGAAAGACATAACTAAAGATCTTCCTGTACTTACAGGGTCCAGGCGCTGGGATCGCCGGGGCTCTGGGACCGCCGGGGCTCCGGGATCGCGGCCCTGCGGCGGCGGAGGGAGGGAGGGAAGGACGAGGGGCCGTTAGTGGCGCCCGGAACGGCGGGGCCGGTGCGGGACCCCCGTGAGGCGGCGCGGGGACAGCGGGAAACGCCCGGCCCCGAAACCCCACGTGAGGGGAGGGACGGGACGCCCAAACCACCCCCCCACACACACACCGTGAGGGGAGCGTCCCTCAAACCGCCCTCGGGGAGGGACGGGACAAGAGCCCCGAACCGGACCGGTGAGGGGAGGGACGGGACAAGACTCCCCTCCAGAGCCACCTCCTTAAAGAAATGGGACCTCCAAACCCCCCTCGGTGAGGGATGGAACCCTCCAAGCGCCCCGGTGATGGCGGGAACGGGTCCCCTCAAAACCCTCACCCTCGGAGGGGACGCCCCCCCCCAAACCTTCCCTGGTGAGGGGAGGGACGGGGCCCTCGCTTCGCCCGCTCAGAGGACGGGCGGGACACCCAAACATAACCCCGGTGCTGGCCCCCAGCCCCGCGTGTCCCCCGCCCC
>VXBN01016716.1:75476-94501 GCA_013397395.1 Sinosuthora webbiana
GTGAGTGGGGGGGGCTGCCCTGGGTGAGTGCCCTGAGGTCAGCAGAGGGCTGTTGTGGTGATGGGGGGGCTGCCCTGGTCATGGGGCTGTGCTGGGGTGAGCGGGGGGCTGCCCTGGGTGAGCGGGGGGCTGCCCTGGGTGAGTGAGGGGCTGCCCTAAGGACAGCAAGGGGAGCTGCCCTCCCCGGGGGTCCAGTGTGCCCCCCTCCAGCTCAGCCAGAACCCCCTCAACACCACCCTACCAGCGCCTCTGCAATCCCAGCACGAAGGAGGGACGCTCTGCCCCATCCCAGAGGGGTCCCAGCTGGGTTTTGGGCCGTGCCCTGACCCCTCCTGGTGCCCAGAACGCCCTGAATGGGACCGGCCGTGCCCGCATCCCCCCTCGCAGCTGGCGGGGGCCACGTGCTGCCGCGCAAACGGGGAGGGGAGGAAGCGGGAGGCACTTTAATTTGGCTATTTAAAAATAAAGAAATAACGCAGGCTTTGAAAGCCCGGAGGGGTCCCAGCGGAGGGACCTCATCCCCCCTTCAAAGGCCGCCTCTGCTTTCTTCCCCCCGCTCGCAGCACACAAAGGTGCACGAGCACTTTCGTCTCTGTGGAAAGACCTTTTTAATTGGTTCCAGGCAGAAGGTTAAAATCTCTCCCCTTCCCTGTGCGCTTGGCTAAGAGGGGAAAAGGGGGGAAAAAGGGGGGAGGCAGGGAGGAAGGGTTGTGTGGAGGCAAAACAACTCTGCCCGGCGTGAAGGGGCTGAGCTGGGGGGCACCCAGGGCCAATGTCCCCAACATGGGGTCCAGGGTCACTGAGGGTGGCAGGGATCCAGGTGGGAGCAGGGGAGACCCAGGGGGCTGTGGCTGGGGCACTAAAGGGGCTGTGCCTGGCTCTGGGGCAGGAGGTGCTCCTGGGAAAAGGGAGATGCTCAGTGTGAAGTTGGTCAGTGCTTCCATGGGAATGCAGGGTTTGAGGGTTCCTGCAGATTCCCAAAAAAAGTGGGTGGATACATGGTGCTTGGGGTTTTCCCAGGGGGAGGAAGCCGGGCAGAGCCAAGGGGCTGCTCCCACCTCCATGTGTCTCCCCATGACCACAGAGTAGCCTCTGCACATCCCCATCCACAGCGGGGTGACCCCAGGATGGCATCCCGGAGCATCCACATGGAACCCAGCCCCTCGCCATTCCCATGTCACTGCCACTGCCATCCTTCTGGCCCTGCCACCCTCCTATCCTTGCCATGGTTTCAGCATTGCCATCCTCCTGGCCCTGCCATCTTCCCAGGCCTGCCATCCTTCCAATACTGCCATCCTGCTACTCCTGCCATCCTCCCATCACTGCTATCCCCCTGTTCCTGTCATCCTCCTATCCCAATTCTCCATACTCTATCCTCCATCCTCCATCCCAAACTGCCACCCTCCCAGCNGCCCCTGCCACCCTCCTACCCCTGCCACCCTCCAATCCCTGCCACCCTCCTACCCCTGCCATCCTCCCAGCCCTGCCATCCACCCAGCACTTGGGTTTCCTTTCACGGAAGGGGGAGCTGAGAAAAACGCATCAATTATTGAGCCGGGGCGGCGAGCCCGCCGCGTCCCCCTTGCTGATGCCGCTCAGGTAGAGCCGCGCGAGCCGCAGTCAGACACCTCTAACACGATTAAGCTGCAGGGCTCTGCCAGCGCGCTTCAAGGTCAACTTCTCCGAGGCTGACAAAAGGCACGGCGGGCAGCGGCTCCCCCCGCCCCCGCCCGGGGCGGCGGCACGCTGGGGACGGGCACCGGCAGCCCCGAGAGACGGCTCCGGGACGGGACAAGGGGAGCTCCGGGGCAGGACGGCAGGGGTCCCACGGGGAGGGGGATGCAGTGCTGGGGCAGCCGGTGGGATGGGGGGGATGCAGTGCTGGGGCTCCTGCTGGGCTGGGAGTGCAGTGGTGGGGCTCCCAGTGGGATCAGGGTGCAACGCTGGGGCTCCTGCTGGGATGAGGATACTGTGCTGGGGGCTCCCAGTGGGATGGGGATGCAGTGGTAGAGCTTCCAATGGGATCAGGGTGCAGTGCTGGGGCTCCTGCTGGGATGAGGATGCAGTGACCAGGCTCCCAGTGGGATGGGGATGCAGTGGCCGGGCTTCCAGCGGGCTGGGAATGCGGTGGTGGAGCTCCCAGTGGGATCAGGGTGCAGTGCTGGGGTTCCTGCTGGGATGAGGATGCAGTGACCAGGCTCCCAGTGGGATCAGGGTGCAGGGGTGGAACTCCTGCTGGGGTGAGGATGCAGTGGCCAGGCCCCCAATGGGATGGGGATGCAGTGGTGGAGCTCCCAGAGGGATCAGGGTGCAGGGGTGGAACTCCTGCTGGGATGAGGATGCCGTGCTGGGGCTCCCACTGGGAAGGGGACTCGGCACCCCAAGCCCAGGACAGGGACCCGCCGTGTCCCTCTGCAGCAAAGCCGCTCCTGTCACGCCGTGCAGCAGGAGCGGGTCCAGCCCGGCCGGCTGCACGTGGAGCGGGAATTGGATCCAGATGTTTCCCCCAGCAGCCGGAAACTGCCTCCCCCCATTCCGAAAGTGCTCGGCAGCCCTTTGCACCGCCCCACAAGGCCTTGGTGGGGACCAGCCCTGGCCAGCACGGAGCGGTGCAGACGTGGCTGGGATCCAACCCAGCATGGCACAGGCAGCAGAGGGACCAGGCAGCTCGGGAGGGGACAGGGGTGACAATGCCAGCTCTGCCGTGGTGCTCCTGCACTTGGCGTTTGGGTACTCGCAGTGACAGGACTCCCGGGCTGGCACAGCCACACTCCACCCCCTGCTCATCCTCATCCTCATCCTGCTCATTCCCTTCCAAAATCACCCCACTCTCCTGCACAGCAAAGGAGGGAGAGCCACCCCTGCCATGTTCCACGAGCACCCCTGCAGCAGAACAGGGATGGGTGCCCACCAGGACAGGTGTCCTCTGGATCGGGCACTCACCATGCCAGTCAGAAGGCAACAAAGCCATAAAACCCCCCAAATTTCAGCATGGGAGGACCCAGCTCCGATATCTGGGTGCACACGGGTTGGGGAAAGGCTGACAGGCGGCTCCAGCAATGGGGTGCATGACACAGGTCACCCCCAGCACTGTTCCTGAGAGGTCTCCCAAAGACACCACACCCACAGGTCCCTGTCACCACCTCAAGTCATCTCCTGCCTTGGGGAGGGTTCCCAGGGCACTGGGATGGGGACACAGCTTTCTGGCCCTGTCACGAGAGTGAGGAAAACCACCTCAAAACCTCAAAAACCCATGTGAGGAGCCAGAACCTAAATTCCCCCCCTCTCCTGTTATTTAAAGCCCATCCAGCTCCCAAGTCCTGCAATGATGCAAGAATCTCAATTACCATTAAAAGAATGCGCTCCTGCTCCTCCATTACGGAGAAAAGCCTGAAAACCAACCCTTGGGAATTCCACAACTCTAGAAAGAAGAAAAAATAAAATATTCATGTAATTTAGATTATTTAAAACGCGGCAGTTGGTAAACCAGTCCCCGCACTGGAGGGAACTGAGGGTGTTCACACCTTGCAGAAGGCCAGGAATGGGTCAGGGATGGAAAACCCAGTCGCGGCCACGCCGATCCCGGTGCTACCCCGGGCACCCCACGCCCAGGATCCGGCGTTAAATGGGTTTTTAAACACCTCTGAGCTTGTGGGATGCGGCGCTGCGGAAGGACAGCGGGTTATTTTTATCGTTGCATTAGTTCCAGTTTAATTGCCGGGATGTCATTAACGGCACGGAGCAGGGTCCGGGCGTGGGGACGCTGACGTCGGTGTGTCCTGTCCCAAACCCCCGCGGGTGCCTCTCCTCCCACCAACAGAGCTTGGTGACAACCAGGGACGGGAACCATTGACCAGGGACAGGGCCAGGAGCCATCAGCCAGGGCTGGACCCTCCCAGCTCACCCTCTCCCAGCACAGACGCTCCTCCAGCTCCACCCAGCAGCTCCAGGGAAGAGGATTGTGGCTCCCTCCAGACCTCCCTTCTCCTCTTCCTCTCTCCATGGTGGGTCCCAGTTCCCTCCAGTGCTCCACAACTGGGAGTTCTCCTGCTGTCCCTGATTCTCCAGCCCCGGGGCACCATCATGTCCCACCAGCCCATCCCACCTGGGACCATCCCCCTGCCTGCTCCCTTCACCAGCCCCTCTCGGAATTCCCACACCTCCAACAGGGCCAAACACCCCTGGTTTGTGCCAGAGCCAGAGGCCGGGATCTCTTGGGTCACCCAGAGCTGGGACACACCCTCAGCTCTCCCCTTGGCTGCTCCCAGCAAGAAACCTCCCACTGGTGCTGACCCAGGACCTTCCCAGCCCCGGAGCGGAGCCAGTCCCATCTTTCACACCCCAAGGGCTGGGGGATGGCACTGCCACCGCAGGGACCCTCCGCTGTCCCTGTCCCTTCCATGCTCACACGTACCAGGAGAGCACAGGGGAGCAGAGCCACTGCTGAGAAATCACCTTGGAGGAAACCAAAGCTGCCCATCAGCAACCCCATTAATTTCCCCACATGGGAATGGGGACACTGGAACTGCCCTCCCATGCCTGGCAGCCTGGTGTGATCCCAACAGCTTCTTTCCATTGGGAAAGACAGGATTGTGCCACCAATGGCTGCCCAGAGCTTTGTTTCATGCCCAGCACAGTGTCCCCAACCCCCCAGCCAGGCCCCACAGCCCCCAAAATGCCAGATGGGATCGGGGACACAGGATGTAGGATTTGCTGGGGGCAGTTTCCCACGGAAGCCTCCGAGCAGGTCGTGGTTGCTAGAAGTGCCCGAGCAGGCTGGGCAGGGATGGGCAGTGTCACGGGGAGGTGACAGTGGCTTCATCCCAACAGAGGAATGCCTCCCAGCAGGGAAAGCCTGGCCAAGGAGGATCAGTGGACACACTGGGGAGCCGGGATGCAGAGTTGCACCCCACAATCTAGGACACCCCCAGCATCAGTGCCTCTGCACCAGTGCCTCCCAGTTCAGCACTGGGGGAGGTGACACCTGGCAGGGACAGAGCCACATGGCTCCTGCGGAGACCAGTGACGTTCCTGGGTGGATTTGCTTTACAGGGTCAGGGAGGAAGGAACCAGCGTGGAGATATTTAAGTGGCGTTTCAACCATCGGAAAAAATTAGAGTCACAATATTAATTAATCCTCAAAGCACTTTACGAACATTAACTAATTAAGCCTCCCAACCCCTCTGCGAGGTGGGAAAGGTATCATTGTCCTCGTTTCACAGCTGCAGAAAAACGAAGCGTGCGGAGGTGACGTGACTCGCCCAAGGTCGCCGCCAGCCAGGCAAAGGTGGGAACAGGATCCCAAAATCTGCCCCTCGCTCCTCAGCAGGGCAGGACCCAGCAGTGCACCCTGGAGCCCAGGAATGCCGGATTCCAGCACCCCGAGCCAGGTCCCAGCATCCTGATCCCCACCCAGGCCAGGGTGGAGGGGGACAAACCAGGACCCGCATCCACGAAGGGACGTCCCAGGGGAAAAAAACCCACCGGACCCAGGGGCAGGGAGTTAAACCAGGAACCACCGAGGGGTTCCATGGAAAGCCCCACCGACCCTGCGCGGTTTAAAAGCGATTAGAGCCCTGCCTGGGTTATCAACCGGCGTCTCAATCCCGCGGCATCGATCCGGATAATAGCCGGCAATTGTTCAGATACAATATCATAAAGTCACTTTAACTACAGCCATAAAGCTTCCCCCGCCTGCAGCACCGCTGGGCTCCCCGCGTCGCGCCGGGGACAGCGCCGGGGCCCCGGCACCGCCGGCACGTGCTCGGGGATGAGGACGGTGGGGGGACCCCTGTGGGACCCCTTGAACAGGGACAGGATCCTCAGGGATCGCCCCACTGCTGGGAGCGGAGGGAACGTGGAGCCACCCTGGGGCTCCCCTTGGTGTCGCTCCCAGGAATAGGCAGTGCTGGGGTTGGGGAGATCCAAGGAAGCCACTGAGAGCTGATGTTTCAAGTCTTATTCCGTGGGATTGATGGGGATTGGGAAAAATGGGGGGGGGTCCCCCAAATTTCCCCATAAAGCAGCCAGGATCCCCCTGCTCCCCTGGTTTGTCCTTGTCCCCAGCACAAGGAGCTGCAGCCGGGCAATGTCGGGATCTGCTCCTTCACCTCCTTCCCACGGCCAGCCCCCCATCCCAGGGTGCTCCCACTCCGTGCTCCCTGCCCTGGGTCACGGGGAGTGCCACTGGAGAACACAGCCCTGAAGGACACCACCGGAGAACCCCGCCAGAGAACCCGGATCCCTCACCCGCCGCTTCCTCACCCTCCGCTTCCCACTGCTTAATGAGCACAAAATATTTCCATGTTGCCAATTACTTGGTTCGTTTGTGCTGCTGCGGGCAGCGCTGGCGCAGGGAAAATCCCCCCCGGAGCCAGCCTGGCCCCCAGGGAGCAGGGAGAGCCCCGGCTGGGTCCCCCCAGGGCTGAGCATCCCCACCCTCCCCATGCACCCTGACACCCCCCGGCCCCCTTGCCCTGGGGTCACCGTCATCAGCACCCTCCTATCGACATTCCCACGCCCCCAGTGACATTCCCATGGCCCCAGCGTGACACTGAGGGCTGCAGTGGGAAAGCAAGCCCTTCCTAGGATTTAAACAAGCCTTTGGGAGACTTGGAAAAGGCTTTGGAACCCCTTTTTTTCAGTTGTCCCCCAGCAGATAATGGTTTGGGGTCCAACCTGTTGGTGCCACTTCTCAGCACGGAGAAAACCCCGAGCGGCACCAGGGACGTGCCAACCTCAGGCCATCCCAGATGGGTCCATCCCTTCTCCCATCACATGCCCAGGCAGGATTCCCAGCTGGAGCCCTCTCCCCTGGCTGGAATTGCTGCTGTGACCATCACCACAAAACCATTCCAGCAGGTCAGTCCCGGGAGCCGTGTTCCTCCCACCTGCGCCCATAAATCCTCCCTCCACCCGGAGCAAGGAAGTGATTTATAAGGTGGAATAAATATCACCACGTTTAAGGAAAAATATAAAAAAAGTCACAGAAATCCATCCAGCTGGATTCCCCTCCCAGGGGAATGGGGTCTTGGTGACGCCAGGATTTTGGGGCAGCGAGGGAGACGCCGGGAAGAGGCCAGAATTTGGCCCCAGCACTGCCAAACCACCTGGATGCGGGATGCACGCCGGAATCAGCCACGGATCTGAGCCACCGTGCCCCCACACAGATCTCAAACCATTGTGGAAAGAGCTGGGGGGCTCCAGTCCCTCCTCATGGAGCCCAGGGCTCTGTGGACACCAACAAGGGACTTCACTGTGGACACCCCAACCCCTGCTCCCAGCTGAAATTCCCGCATCCGGCCCCGGAGCGGGCGGACGCGCTGTGCAGCAGGACATGGCGCTGTGAGAGCCATGTCCTTCTCCATCTCTCAATCACTCCACCAACATTAATTCCCTAATTTAGCCCCTGGCAGCGATCCTCACCTTACCCATGGAGAAACTGAGGCTGGGGGAGGGAGAAGCCATTTGTCTCTGGGTAATGAGCTGGAAGCCGGATCCAGGATCACCCCCAGCTTGCAGGATGAGAGTCCCTGCTCTCGATCCAAAGCCTTCTATCATAAAAGACAACATTATGATTTATGATTATCATTAATCAGCTTTGAAATGGAGTCCAGATTTTCCTGGAGTCCAGATCTCGGCTGTGACACCGGGCTCTGGACATTTCCCCACTGCTGGCGCTCCGCGTCCCGGCATCGGGAAGAGCCAAGGAACAATGGAAAACTGCAGCTAGCGGCGGGATGAGCCGGGAGAGGCAGTGGTTGGGTGGCTGGAACTGAAGTCCACTGACCTCAGGAGCCATCACGGAGAGGGGAAAGCTGGGAATGCCAGGAAGAGCAGGCAGGGAAAGCCGGGAGCTGGTCCGAGCTGAAGGTCACTCGCGGCAACAAAGGAAGGCTGGCACTGGTTGGGCTGGATGCCGCCTCCAGAGCACAGATCCTGCAACGGCGATCCCTGTTCCCAAACCTGCTTCCAGCTCTGCCAGTTTAGCCTTAAATCCCGCCTCAAAGGGTCAGGAGCAATGCCAGGGCTGTGGCGGGGCACACAATCCCGGTGTTCCACAGGACTCGGCACCCACACGGCTCCGGCCAAACCAATCCCCACGACCCCGCGGTGATCCAGCGGAGACGTGGACGGAGCCTGGAGCCAGAAGCCATTTCTATTCCAGGCAGGCTTGGATTCTCTGTCAGAAACCACACAGGAGCACCATTTTGACCAGCATTTACAGCCGGGGCGGGTGCCAGAATTCCCGTGTGCCAGCGCCGGATCCGACGGCGGTTCTACAACAATGGGACAGGCACGGCACAGCAGGGCCACGGCTCCATCCTGAGTCCCTCAGCCAGAGCCAGAGGGCAGCAGGTTCTCCCAACCACCTGGCATGAAGGAGCTTGAAAAAGCCAAGGAGAGAGCCTGGAGCGTTCCCAAGATGGACACCAAGCCCTGGAGGACGAGGCTGCTCCCGAGGGAAGAACCTTGCAGGATTCAGGATAACAGTAATTTCCCAAATAAAGGGAAAATTTATTTTCCCAGTCCTCACCCAAATCCCCCAGCAGCAGCATGGGAAGTGGACGGGGGAAAACCCCCACCCTAAAATGGGGATCCCAGAAGCTCATCCGGGGATGAGAGCAGCCAGACACAAAGAGAGGGAATTCCAGTTACAGGGTCTGTACAGGTTTTTTAAAATGCAGAAAAAATGGTGGAAAGGCAGGAAAAGACGGGGCAGAGCAACGGGAAAACTGAAGCATCCAAACACCAGGAGGGAAGGGGAACCCTCTGGGAGAGCATCTTTTCCCAGTAGCATCCCTCCCACCTCCCGCCCCACTCCCCTGGATGCCCTGCTCGGTCAGTGTTGAGAACTGGGAGAAATTTGGGAAAAGCCCCTTTGGAAGGGTCGGCACATCGGCCCTGGCTCGGGCAGCTCCAGCGCAGTGTCGGGTAAAAATAAAACACAATTTGTTGCACAACGTGAGAAGAGGAGGTCAGTGAGCAAACCAGGAAGGTTTGTGGGATGGGAAGCTGGGAATTCCAGCGGAAAGGCCTGGATTTGGAAGAAGCTGATATTCCTGAGGTGAAAAGGGGTGAGGGGCTGACAAAAGGTCCTTTAGATTTCAGGGAAAAGGGGAAAAATAACGGCCGTTGTACCGTACAAAAAGCACCGATCGTTCCAAAATAACCTTGGAATAAAAACGCCCATCCCAGAACAGGGCGGCTCCGCCAGCGCAGGGTGGGGACGGAGGGACGGAAACGGACACACGGACACGGCCCAGGCGGCTCCACCAACCCAACCCGGCACCGCTCCACGATCCGGGGCTGTGCCAGCATCTCCCGACCCTTCGGAAGCCGGGTACCCCCGGCCCCCCCCCCGGCGTCCCGGGGGGCTCTGCCCCACGTTTTTCCACTCAATTTCCTTCCCGCGTCGGCAGGAGATAAATCCCTCTGCCGAGGCAGGCGGCCGGAACGGCAAAGCCAGCGGTGCCAAGTTTAATAAGCAACCCTGATCGAGAATCCAGATAATAATTGGGATTATCGAGCTGGCTGGGAAAGAGCTTCCTCAGCTCCTGACGGCACCAGCGCCCGGCACCGGGGTGACAGTGACACCCACGGGGGTCCCCAGCAGGGCTGGGACACTGATGGGAGACCGGGATGCTCCCGAGGAGCAGCGGAAGCGCATCCATCATCGAACAGTAAAATAAAATCAAAAATAATAAACGCCTTTGTGAGTGCTCCACGCGCAGTCGGAACCTGCGGCACGAGGGAGCCTGTGCCCCCAAAATCCCATGGGAAGACCCCGGGGGTCCCAGCTCCATCCCCACTTCTGCAGGAGCTTCCCTGCATCCCGATTTTTGGGGGGGGACACACGGAGCCGGCGCCGTCCCAGCGCCTGCGGAGAAGCTCAGCCACCGAAATAATCCCGTCGCGGTTGGATTTTGTGCAGGGCACGAGGTCCAGGGGCTTTTTTTCCTCAGTGGAAACAGGATTGGAAAAGGAAAGAATTGGGATTTTTTCGAGTTCTCTACAGGGTCAGGCTGATTTTATTTTACTGCAAATATAAATAGGGGTTTTTGATAAATAAATAAATTAAATAATAATAAAAAAAAAGGACAGTCTAAATAAAACCCCCCTGGAAGACACGGCACGGAATCCGGAATCCTGGCAGGAATAGCTATAGCCGGGCTGAGTGCTCTGGAATATTTGTATTTGCTGTCTAAACACTTTATCTCTTTCCCAGCACATGGGTGAGTTTTGCTCCCGTGTAATGTTCAAGGAAAAATAAACCGAGACGGATAATTCCTCCTCTTCTGCAGGGGGAAAAAAGAAAAATCTGACAAAACTTGGTTGCACTGGGGGAAACAGCAAAATATTTCCAGGAAAATTCGGCCGAACGCCAAGGAAATAGATGAAGGAGGCGACTGGGATGTGGCAGGAGGAGGAAGCTGGGGATGGAATGGGGCTTCCCCGCTCCCAGTTATTAAAAATCCCCATTGCCATTTATTCCCCTTTTTCCCAAAGTCATCGGCGCTGGGAACCGAAGCCGAGAGAGGTTTGGGTTTGGCACAAAAGATCCAAAATCCGGAGTTGGATTCCTGGGGTTTAAGGGCTGGTGGGGAAAGAGCTGAAACAAAAAGTCCATTCCTGGAGTGAAACAAAGAAAAGGTGTTGAGCGATGGGGTAAAACTCTGCGGATCCTGGGAACGCTTCGGCAGCGCGGTGGGAATACCGGTGGTGGGAATAGAGGTGCTGGGAATACCAGTGGTGGGAATACTGGTGCTGGGAATACTGGTGCTGGGAATACCGGTACTGGGAATACTGGTACTGGCATCCACAGGGAGCGGTAGCTCTGGGTCCAGCACCAGGGGGGTGTTTAGTGGGACCGACCTGGCACGGGCAGCTCCGGCGTTTGCACGGACACACGCGTGTGCCTGGAGCTCACTGCAGGGAAAACGGGAAAATCCCACAAAACAAGGCTGGAGCAGCTGGAAACACCAAGGAAAGAGGAAAACTGGGAGGTCAGGAAGAGGTGATGTGCTGAGGGAGAGTAGGGATGTATCCCACAGGATCCCACCATGTCACGAGTTTATCCCATGGGATCCCACCACGGCACAGGCGTGTCCCACGGGATCCAAACCATGGCACAGCCCCACCAGGACATGGCTCAGCCCCGTGGCCGTCCCTCTCCCAGCAGCAGCATCACTCCCTGCTCCGCTGGGCCTTGGGAAGCAAACACGGGAAGAGGGGAAAAATTCAAAAAGGGAGGAATTAAAAAAATAAAAATAGTCTAAATCCCTGTTTCCGCATCCTTCTCCCTTCATTACTGACCCAAAGGAAAATGTCGAAGGGATCCGAGCGGGGCTCGGAATGGGAGCGCGGATCTCGCTGCCCCGGCGCTGATTGGCTTCACCAGAGCCGAGCGCCATCGATCCCGGGCTTTGTGCCGCAGAGGGAGATGGATCCACGGGCAAACTGGGCAAGGATGGGGTGATCCCCAAACTGCCGGCACCTCCATCCCCTTGGAAGGGCTCACTCTGGACCCCTCACTGCCTTGGGCACCCCTCCTCAAGGGCACAGGGAAGGGGAACTCATTCCCCTACCTTCATTATTATTCCAGGGAGCAAATTTTTCCTCCCCTGGAATATTTTCCCCCACTGTTGTTGCGTTGAGCGCCTCATCCCCCTCTGAAGTTCAGGACCCCCTACCCCGTGTGGGGGCACAAAGCCCAGCTTTGAGCAGGGTGGAGGTGGGGGCTTTCCCAATCCCTTTGGAGAAGGATCCTCTTTTCCCCCATCGCATCTGCGGCACATGGAGGAGCCACGGGAGCCGCCACAACCCCGAGGGACACGGGGGATATTCCAGGGGCAGAGCAGGATCCAGCATGCGGAGCCCAAAGTTCTGCTCCACATCCCAGCGGGGACAAGGACGTTCCTGGACACTGCCCGGCTCCCTCCAGCCAAAGGGGCAAATCCCATCAGGATCAGGGTTCACCCCAGTCTCTTGCCGAGGGATGGGACAAGGTCAGGATGGGATAAGGTCAAGAGGGAAGTGGAGGAGCGGAGCAGGATTTCTCCAGCACATGGATGGGATAAGCTTTGAGGACCCCCGGATTGAACACCCCTTCCAAAACGAAGGATGTGCCCTAAAGGTGACGCCTGTCCCAGATGGGGCTGGCAGGGAGGTGTCACACCAAGGGACACGCCGGGAATGCTCCCGAGCACCAGCGCAGCCCCGCCTTGCCAAAACCCACAGGGCTTTGATTTCTCCACGGGTTTGGGGCTCAACAAGAAAATTTCGGCAAAACCACTTCCCAGCCGCCCTTCAGGATGAAGCTCCGGGCTGGCAGCTCCACGGCCGTGCATGTCCCCACCACCAGCCCCTATTCGCAGCGTCGGGCAGCACAGCTGAAGCCATCGGGTGACCCCGGTGGTGACCCCGGTGGTGACCCCAGCCCTGCCCTCACCCCCTCCCAGCACAGCCCCCTCACATCCCCCCACAGCCCCCGCTCCGCTCGGCTTTTGAGCCGGGAGCCTCATTAGGAGGTAATTAGCTCCGGAACAATGGGAAGCTCTTTAGCAGCCCAGGCACAGCGGCAGCAACAAGCCAAGGGGGATCGAGGGAGGAGAAATAAATAAATAACAACACTGTGACCACCCGGGAACAAGCCAGGACGGAGCAGGGACACAGCCCAGCGCTGCCCGACGGGCTCCATCTCACTGCCCTGCTCTCAGCCTCGATCCTTCCCGCTTTTCCTGCCGGGATCAAAGCAGCCCCGGTGCATCCCACACCCAAACAGCCCCATGGGCGCCGTATCCCCGACACAGCTCCTGGCCAGCCGGTGGGAACAGCCATGGGATGCCCAAATCCAGAAGGGATGGGCTGGTGGCAGAGTCTGGACCCACAGACACCCCCTAAACACAGCCCCAGCTTAGTGGGGGGGCTTCAAAAATGCCTCTGGAATTCATCTGGCAAAGGCCAAAGCGGCCACTGGCTCACCCCAGTGCTTCTCCAGCTCTGGAAAATCATGGAATCACTTGGGGTGGGAAAGAGCTCCAAGATCATTGATTCTAATGATCCAGCCTGGAGCCTTGGAGCACGGTGCTTCCCCCTGCACTTGCAGAGGCCCAACAGGGCCTGATCCTGTTTTTGGGATGGATCTCCAAGCAGAGGGAAGCAGAGATGAGCATCGGGTCATGGCAAAGGGGGAAAAGGAATTTAAACACCTCTTCGGGGCTGCGGGTAACAGCGCTCCGAGCTGCTCACCTTCCATAAATCCCATTAAATCCAACGAAGCGGGGCAGGATCTCTGCCCCGAGTGGGGAAAACCAGCTCGGATCAAAAGGGAGCCTCAGAAATCATGATTAATATCTAACACAAAAGAGCCGAAATTGTCACCATCAGGAACGAGGAGCTATTTAAGGAACAATTGCTGCAATTTTCCAGCCAACCCAGCAGCTGAACCTTGTCAGGCACAGGCAGGTACGGCTCCAGCCAGCTCCTGATGTGGCACCGGGACGGACAGAGCCGGCCAGACAGACAGCCCTGTGCCTGGAGCCAGGTAAACCCGCAGCCAGGTGCATCCTGGAGCCCCCAGGTAGGAATTCCAGGGGAATGTCACACAGGGGTGGCACGGCATTGCCGGACAGGGGGGTGGTTTTGGCATTGGATTATTTGTGTGTGCAAAGCGTATTTGTGCGTGTGTGGGGGGGGTGAATAAACACCCACATATGTAAATAAACATGTAATGTTATAATACACATAAATATATTTGTACGTAAACATATATAAATCGACATGTCTATAAATACACGCGCCTTTCTTTACACAGCAGCACTTCCAAAGCTTTCTGAGGTACCTGAGGGCGCCTCTCACCCCCTTGGACTGTTCCCACTGCCCACCCTCTGCGTGTCCCCCCCCCCCTAGAGCAGGACACCCCGGGATCCAGGGGGGGGCCTGGGGGCCGCCTGANGAAATTGTCACCATCAGGAACGAGGAGCTATTTAAGGAACAATTGCTGCAATTTTCCAGCCAACCCAGCAGCTGAACCTTGTCAGGCACAGGCAGGTACGGCTCCAGCCAGCTCCTGATGTGGCACCGGGACGGACAGAGCCGGCCAGACAGACAGCCCTGTGCCTGGAGCCAGGTAAACCCGCAGCCAGGTGCATCCTGGAGCCCCCAGGTAGGAATTCCAGGGGAATGTCACACAGGGGTGGCACGGCATTGCCGGACAGGGGGGTGGTTTTGGCATTGGATTATTTGTGTGTGCAAAGCGTATTTGTGCGTGTGTGGGGGGGGTGAATAAACACCCACATATGTAAATAAACATGTAATGTTATAATACACATAAATATATTTGTACGTAAACATATATAAATCGACATGTCTATAAATACACGCGCCTTTCTTTACACAGCAGCACTTCCAAAGCTTTCTGAGGTACCTGAGGGCGCCTCTCACCCCCTTGGACTGTTCCCACTGCCCACCCTCTGCGTGTCCCCCCCCCCTAGAGCAGGACACCCCGGGATCCAGGGGGGGTCCTGGGGACCGTCTGACCCTCCGGCAGCTCCGCGTGCCCCCAGCCCATCCTCGCATTAGGATGCGGCGCATGGCCGGCATTTGGATACCAAATGTGCAACCAGCAGGGAATGTAATTGCGGTCCCTGGAAAGGGACAGGCGGAGACGGAGACGGGCACGGAGAGAGAATCCTGTCAGCGACGCCGGCCCGGTGGTGTCTGCTCTCCATTAACCACTCGCCGCAGCCCTGGGCTGGTGAGGAATTGCTAACACGGCTTAACGGGCTGGAAAAGAGGGGTGGGAAGGGCTGGGAGTGATCTCGGCACAAAGGGAGAACAGAAAGGAGGAAAACTAAAAGAGCAGGAATTGCACAGGACGAGGCCGAGCGCTGGCACACCCAAACACCCAGCGCTGCTCTGGCACCCCGAGAGGGGACTCGGCCTGATGGTGACACAGGAATAACCCGAGTGTCAGGGTTAAAATTCACATTAAAATCACTCCAAGGGAGGAACGGGGCATGTTTCTTTCAAAGGCTGATGTGGGCCCCAGTATGATGCCCCTGGGAGCAGGGAGGGGGGACAGAGAGAACAGGGGACACGTAGCAATGGGGGTGACCCCAAAAGTCCCAGCCAGAGCAAGAAACACAGAGATTTTGGGATCCAGCCCCACTCCAACATGGAGACATGGGTGGGATCCTCCAAGCTGAGCCCTCTCGCTCGGCCACCCCTCTGCAGCACCAAATTCCCCTGGAAAAAACAGACGTGACATCGTGTTTGCTCCCTTGATGGAGAGGTGGCACACACAGCCACCAGCGGCCTGGCCACAGCCCCTCGTGACACACAGGTGGGCAAGTTGGCCCTGGCTTGGGTGGTCAGTGGGTCACGGTCACGGCTCTCCTGGCCACGGCCACTGCACTTCAGGCTCACGGACAAAGCCCCAGCAACTCTGCAGGCACCGGGGCTGCAGCTCCAGGAGATGGGAATGCAGGAACAAGGGGCACAAAATCCAGTAAGATTAGGAACATGATCTAAATTCCCTCCAACACGTGGCCCATTCACCCCAACCCCACCACCCCTGTGGCAGAGGCACTTTTCCCCCCAAAGGACCCCCCGAAGTCCTGCTCTGCCATCAGCGCCAGCCCTGAGCATCACCTGGCTCCGTAAATCCCCCTGCCAGAAACCATTTCTCCGGTTCCCGATCGCAGGATTGGGGAGTGCAGAGGAGCAGAACAGAAATCCCAGCTGTGCTCACAAACCACACCGAAAAATAATACAGAAATCAGCAAAAGAACCGTTCGGAGGCAGCGCCGTGACCTCGGCGTTAAACCAGGCCACGGGCACAATCCCGCCCGGTCCCGGGGATCTGTGCCGTGAGCGGAGGAAGGAAAACCCCCGGCACTTTGCACATTCCCACCGTGGATCCAGGCACGCAGCAATGACCGTGGGATTGCTGCAGGAACACCGACCAGCACTCGGGAATGACGATTCCCTGCCCGTCACCCGGCTGTCGGCAGAGCGGGAGACAGCAACAAATCCCAAACCCTCCGTCCTTCCTTGGCCTCCCCGGGGTTTCCAGCACGGCCACGAGGCCGTGGGTCAGGATCACAGGACTGGGGGACCTTTTGAGGACAGGTCACTGCTTCCCACAGACCCTTTCCCCCATAGCACGGAGGTTTTCCCAGATCCCTGATTTTTTGCCACACGGTGCCGCGTGCCGAGACACCCACCCTAAACCCGCTGTGGTGTGGGGGGCAACGGGGGCCAAAACTGGACACCCCAACCCGCTGGTGATGCTGGACACTCCAGCACACCCGAATCGACCTGGGTTGGCTCCCAAGGCAAAGCCACCCCGGAATCCTACGGGCGAGCGGCTCCCGCACCACCAGCCGGAAAACACGGAGTGACGGCGGGAAGAGCCCTGGGTGTTGTGCCGGACCCCTGCCCGCAGTGCCGGACCCCTGCCCGCAGTGCCAGCCCAGGGAGGAGCCCCAAGGTCCCGTCCATGGGCACATCACCCTGGACACGACCAATGGATCCACCCACAACCGGCCCGGCCACGGCCAACGGGATCCACACCCGGAGAGCGACCATCGGCAGCGCCTGTACGTGCCACGGAGCAAAAATCCACACTTCCACACGGTACCAAAACTGCCCCGTTATTATATAATTCTACCTTCATCATCCTTCATTTTTTTTTTCCTGGATAACCCAGGAGTTCCATCCAGCCGAACGTTTTCCCAGCGCATCCTCACAAAACCATTTAAAAATAAAAATAAACCTTGTAAATCCACAGCGAGTGGTTAAATCTCTCCCCAGAACAGGGAAATTGCAGCATCCCGAGGTACCACTTATTTTTAATTTAGCCCCAATTATGAAATATAGAATTATTCTAATCTGGGCAAATCATATCGACCATGAGATTTATTCCTGTCTTTTATAAAATATAGATTGCTGTATAAACCTGAGGAAAAAATATTTAGCGGCAGAGAAGGTCTGTGGGTTCGAACATTTTAACCTTGGGTCTTTTCCTCTTTTTTTTTTTTAACCCCCTTTTTATTTTCCCCTTACTAAATGAGGTGTTGGCTGTGGCGGGGAGGGGGGGGAAGGAACGAAAACGAGGGATCAGAAAACACATAAATACGTTTTTTTCTTCATTTTTAAGAATGAGACGGTCTTGTAGTAACTCCAGAGAAAAAAACAAACCCACCGCTGGGTTCAAAAAGGGAATAAGCAGGAAACTCAATGGCAATTTCAATCTTTGCAACCCCTAATAAATTGCCTCGAATTCCGAGAGCCGAAGGCGCAGGCGGGGAGCGCTGGCGACACGGGGCGCTCCCACATTGGGGAAATTTGGGTCACATCCCGGAGCCAGGCGCTGCGGACGTGCCTGCTGAACCCACCAGCCATTGTCTGCTCTTCCCTCCCAGCCCCTCGCTCTTCCCTCCGCTCCATTTTTATTTCCCCCCCCCACCCCGGTCCCTCCTCGAAAATATTTTCCCTGCCAACAGCAGATTTAGAAATGTAGAAATATATAAATATATACGGAATAACGATCCGCCGTGGATTTTTTGTCGGCGGCTTCTACGATGGGGGTGAAGGGGATGGAGCCGACGCCATCGCCGGTGCTGGGTCCCGGGACGCCCGTCCCCAATGGCCAAGGGGCTACTTTTGGCTGTTGGCACCACCGTAGGAACCCTTGGGTGCCAATTCCCATCCCCAGGAACCCTCGGGCGCCAAATCCCAAACGTCAGAACCTTTGGGCGCCAAATCCCAGCCATCGGAACCCTTGGGTGCCAAATCCCAGCCACCGCCCCAACCACCCTCATCTCCGGGATGCCGGAGTTGGGCCAGGGGGGTGGCCCCTCACACATGTTTGGCATTTGGGAGAACAAAAGAAAAGAGCCCAAAGTGTGGGAGCCTGGGGGGCGAGCACCGGGAGCCCAAACCAAAAACTTCGCAACGGGCAAAAAAGAAAAAAAAAAAAAAAAATAGAAAAAAATTAGGAAAAAAAAAAAAAGAAGAAATATATAATTCCCTGGCTCTTACAATCCCCCACAAAAATGTGAGGGAGATAATAAAATCCATATGCACCGCGGGCGGCCCGCGGCACAGGCACCACCGCCAAGGCACCGCCACCAAGGCACAAAGGGACGGGCTCGCCCCAATTTTGGGGCAGCGAGAGGGGCGTGGGTGGGTCCCCCTGAAGGGACGTGTGGAGGTCGGATGGACACCGGGTGCTGCTGAGGGTCCTCGGCCCCGAGCACGTCCCAGCGCCGAAGCACCGCCAGGAACTTTACCCAACTGCGCCGGTGTCATCGAGGGAGAGAAGGTGGCACCGAGGGTCCCCTCATGGATGGCAGCAGGGGATGAGTGACCCGGAGCTGGCCTCATGTCACTGGCAGCCCTGGGGACGAGGACCAGGCCACGCCGTGCCCCACGAGGCCACCCGTCACACACAGGGACCGAGGGGGACAAAGAACCTCCCGTGTGACCCAGAAAACAGGACAGCCCAAAGCCGGGGGCCACAGGGGCTGCACCCACCGAGCTCATCCCTCACCGCTCACAGACACTGCCAGGCTTGGGACAACTTTGAGGAATTTTGGGGGAAATGGGGGTTTGATGGATGGTTTTTGTTTTCACAGGAATCCCCACAAACGGGCCTGTTCAGACCCCAAAGGGTGTCCCCAGCAGGGAGGGTGGGGGGGCTCCCGAGGGTCTCATCCACCTGAGCATTCCCAGAGCAGAATTCCTCCCGCTTCCAACTCACCAACAGTTTTCGGTTCCTCAAAATCATGAACAAAGAAATACGACAGAAACGAAACTCTTGCCCCCAAAGAAAAAAACACTTGGTGGGGAAAAAAAAACACACAGAAAAAAAATCGAAATTCCAACTGGAGTCAGGAAACGAAGCCAACTGTGGGGATTGCACTTCCAGGATGGGAATAACCCGGGAGCAGCAGGGCCGGCCATCCCCAGCTCCGCACGCCCCATGCCCCGCTCAGGCCCGTTTTGCCATTTTCCCC
>VXBN01016716.1:101077-126031 GCA_013397395.1 Sinosuthora webbiana
CCGCGGCCCCCGCTGCCATCCGGCTGCGCTCCGGGAGCTTTTGAATATGGAAAGCGCAGGGGAAAAGCGTTTTCTGTTCGGCCAAAACCCACCCAAGTGGAATGGGGAGGGGCGGGGGGACGGAGGGCAGCCCGAGGAGTTAATCCACTTTGAATTGCAGCGGCTCCGGCCCGCGCTCCGGGCTGACAGCTTGACAGAGACGGATTGGCAGCTCCCGAGGTGAGACATCCCGGCCCAGCCACGGAGCCGCAGGAAAACCCGGCTTGGAGGGGGCAGGTTCCACCGTGTGGTTTTCCATGAGGGGGGGGAAAAAATAATAAATTAAATAAATAAAGGTGAGAAGGAAGGGAGTGCAGGGAGCTGGAACAGGCCCTGGCAGGGAGAATGGTTCCCTGGAGCCCCCCTGTCACAGGGACCCCCAGGGTGGCTCCTCAAGCACCCCCAAACCTGACCCTGGGGTCTGCAGGCACAATCCCCCAGCCACCACCACAGCATCGTCCCCCAGCTTCCACCCAGTGTCTGAGGCACCTCTGAGCTCCCACAGGACTTGGGGCAGGGTTTTCCCACCGGGATCCCTGAGGAGCCGCTGGAATACAGAACAACAAACCCTGGAATAACAAACCGGGGTGAAGGAGAATGGGCACCGCGGGGTGATGTCCCACAGGGCCACACACCCGCTCGGGTGGGTGACGGGCGAGCACAGCCCCAGGCAGGGCATTGAATCCCTTCGTTTGGCAGAAAAAAAAGACATTTTCCAGGCAGGAAAAAGCCGGGAAGGCGAGGCCCGGCTCTGCCTCCCAGGGCCGCTGCCTGTCAGCAGCCGGGAATCACTGAACTACGACGGATGTCTCGGAGGGATGATAGGGCAGCGACCCTCATATTTTCTGCGGCGAGAGCTCCTGTAAGCTCCCTTTGTGCTGGAATGATGGGAATTCATTACAGACCACCCCCCGCCGCGCGCGGGCTCCCAGGGGAGGGATCTGCCGGCTCTCTCCAAGGCTAAATGGGATTAGGTTATCTCCCGGCACGGATACCCAGACAAGAGCACACCAGGAACGGTCCCGGAGCATCCAGCCCGGCACTGGCGGGACTCAGCAGACACAATGGATGTTTCACCATCGGCTCCTCCAGGTGAGGATCCGTGAAGGATTTGCTCCCAAATGGACACGGACAGGAGAGTTACTGGTGGTGCTGATCCTGGAGATGTTTGGTGCCGCGGTGTGTTTTGGGGGAAAAGTCACTCCATTGTGTGGCCGCCACCAAAGGACCCTCACCCTAATCCTGACCCTCACCCTGTGATAACTGCTCAGGAAAGCGTGGCACAGGCTCTGCCAGCCCTGTTCTCCCAGTTTTGGTGCCAGCAGCCCTGATGACACTCTCAACTCTGGATCATGGCACAGAGAGTGGGGCTGAGCTGGGCTTCACCCTGGGAGAGGGGGGAGAAGGCAGAGGGAGCATCGCTGTGCCCAGCCTGGCACTGCTGGCACCACTGATGCTGCTCCCAGGAGGACCCACCATGAGCTGCTGCAGGAGCAGGAATCCCCAGGCTGGGCCAAAACAGCTCAAAGCACCAAAAGCTCCACCTCAGGGGTTCGCAAAAGCAGAAGTTGAGTTGGGGGAGGGAGCACTCACACTCTGCCCTGCCCACAGCAGGGCTTGGCTGCTCCACTCTGGAGGCATCACTGCCCCTAAAGACCACCACAACCTCCCCCTGAGCCCACAACAACCTCCCAAAGGCCACCACGATCTCCTGAAGCCCCCACCACCATAACCACCTCGATGCAGATCCCAGAACAGCCCTACTGGGCTCCCCAAACTCTCCCAGTGTCCCCCTCCTCAGCACAAGCACCGGCTGCGGGGTTGGTGTGAGCCTGGCTGCACTCGCTCCATTCCCTCTCCCTGTGGCTGCTGGATTCCCTCAATCATGTCAAACAAACCCAGAGAAAAACACGTTTGACTGCATCAAAGTTCAAACCTCCACCTGGCCGCGTCCCCGAGCAGGGACCCTTTAAAGCTGCGAAGATGTAAACTCCCCCAGGTCTTCATTATGTCTTACAGGCCCGATATTATATCAGATTATGGAATCATTAGACAAAAAATTGTACTCAGCGCTGTCCGGAGGGGCCTCCAGTTACCTTGTCTAAATATAACAGCATCATTTTTAACTGAGGAGCTGGTACAGTCCCTCGGGCCTTCATTATATTTCATGGGTCTGGGCTGGAATATCATCTCCCTCATCGGAGAACTCATCCTGCACTTGTGCCAAGGCCGAGGCCAGCGGCGCCGGATGCCCCTCTCCATGGGACCCCCCCCACTCCTCGGGGCACCCCCTGACCCCGCACGGGCAGAGAATGGGCACCAGGAGGAGCGGGATGGGCTGGCAGGACTGAACAAAGGATGGAGAGGAGGAGATGAAGGGAGAACAGCGTCGGGGGGGGAGGGGGGGAGTGATCAGAGCCAGGTACGCGCCCAATTATTTTAATTGCGTGTAGGTGCCCTTCCGGCTCGCTGATGCGACACATCAGTGTTTACCGCGCCGAGCAGAACCAATTATGTTTGAACATCGAGGGGCTGAGAGACAGCAAATAAACACGGCAGCGTGCGGGGGGCTCCGCCAGCCTCCGTTTGCACCCGTCCGTCAGTGCCCAGCCAGGCATGGACAGGGAGAGGGGGGCTCCTGGGATGGGTCTGGGCACGGAGCCCCACGGCGCAGCACGGCCGCCGGCAGGAGCGCGGCGCCCGGAGGGGAAGAGGGAATAGATCTGTTTGGGAAAAAAAAAAAAAAAAAAAGGGGCAATAAATAAAGCTGTAAAGCGATAGTTTTCTGGCGGGGCTTTGACACGAGTTGTCAGAGCCGGTGGTGCGTGTGCTCCTGTCTTTACAGTAAATAACTGTCAGCAATTAGGGAGTGGAGGTGGTTCGGGGGAGTCGGGCGGCTCCGCGCGTCACTCAGCAGGGGTGGGGAGTGGGGACCACCGGCAGCGGCCCCGGGGCTGTCTCCCCTCGGGGAAGAGCTGCCTTTGCCCCCAGCTTACCCACAGCCAAGGCTCAACCCCCCAGGGCTGCTTGAATTCCCAAACATCGGGGACAGCAGCTGTGTGGGCAGGGGTACAGATGCTGAGGGTCTTTCCCAGCCTAAATGATTCTATGAGTCACGAAATCCCAGGAGGGTTTGGGATGGAAGGATCTCAAAGATTACCCAGTCCTACCCCCTTGCCATGGGTGGGAACACCTTCCACTATCCCAGTTTGCTCCAAGCCCCATCCAACCTGGCCTTGGACACTTCCAGGGATGGGGCAGCCACAGCTGCTCTGGGCACCCTGTGCCAGGGCCTCCCCACCCTCATAGGGACAGATTTCTTCCTTATACCTCATCTAAACCCACCCTATTTTAGTTTAAAACCACCACCCCTATCCTATTGCAACAGGTCCTACAACACATCCCCAGGGCCTGGGCTCCATGATCCTTGTAGATCCCTTCCCCCCAGGATATTCAATGATTGCATGATCAGTGATGAACAGAGCCCTGAGCCTCATCCTCCCCGCTGCCCTCCCCACCGCTGACATCTCCATCACCTTCCTCCTCTTCCTCCCACCCGCCTGGCAATAATTGGCTCTGGTTCCCAGCTCTCCCCTTCCCTCCTCCCGGTTTTCACTCCCCTCTGCTAAGAGCAGCTGTAGCCGCGGCTCAGCCTCCGGAGCTGCGAGTTCTTTGACACCAATAACCTCTGTCTTTGTGCTCCGGGGCTCGGCGGCCGCTCCCGCTCCCTCCCAGGCTGGCACAGCCCGCTCCCCCCGGCCTTGAGCAGCCCGGCTTCAGAGGCTCGCTGGAGCTCAGCCCCCGGAGCTGGGCCCCGGGGGAGCGGGCGCGGGGGACCCCCAGCTCCCGTTCCTATGGCGACCGAGGATGCCGATGTCGCAGCCCGAGGCGGTACCTTTGGTACTCACGGATCAAACTGCAGGGCAAGCGGTGCCGGGGAGGGGACACGGAGTGCAGGGAATGCAGTGACTTGAATTAAGAGCAGGAGAGCCGGCGGCTCCCCTCGGAGCGGGGCGGGAGGAGGCCGAACTTCTCTTGGGTGTGTTAAGAGTCGAAATCTTTCTTTATTTTTCCCTGTTCTTGGTCTCTCCCAAGCTTTGGGAAGCACACACCCGGTGAGGACGGCGGGCTGGGATCACCAGCGTGGGCTGCGGGGCACCAACCCGATGGATGTCGGCCCTGTTGCGCTCACCAGGGGAGACAGAGGTCAGGAGAATCCTGACAGGCTCCAAATATCTGCCCCCCAGTGTCCCCTTCAGTGGCCCAGGGACCACCTTCATCCCCCCCATGTGCCCAGTGGTGCAGGACAGAGCCCAGGAAGGGCAGGGAGAGGGCGAGCAAAGCCCAGCTCTTCCCTGGAGGAGCAGCAGAAGCTGGGGGGGGACCCTCAGCATCCAGCTGCCTTCACACCAGCAAGGAGCAGGAATGTGAAAGGGAAAAGGTGACTTCTCCCTGATTTTGTGTCTCCTCACAGCCTCTTTTCTTCTCTTTTCCATCACCCTCCTTCCTCACTGCTCTTTCCGCTCCGGAGCATTCCGTGCTTTGCTGGGGCATTAAGAGGCGGCAGCTCAAACTGTTTAGTGAAGCATTAAAGGGGCATGAAAACACTCACATCACGGGAGCTGAGAGCCCTGGAGCATCCTCGGGAAAAAAAAGCACCTCCCAGTTCTGGGAAATAAGACATATTTCTGTGCTCGCAGCACCAGACAAAACTCATCTCCCAGCACTCGCCAGCCCCATCATCAGCCCAGCCATCCGACATGCCTCTGCTCCTAAAGTCAATCCCTCCCCATTCCCAGCCAGGTCACTCGGGAGCAGCTGGGCCACCACCCTCACAAGCCACCATCTGCCACCATCCAGTCACTCACCAGCCCCCCAGGATACCTCAGACATGCCCAAACCCCGGGATTCGCATGATTTGGACACATTAAAACCACCACAGCTTGAACACATGAAAAGGAACCAATGCCTCGCTCCCTCCTTCCCAAATCCAGATTTCTGCCCCTCAGAATCTGCAAACATCTTGGGGTTAAAAAGGGATTTTTCCCCCCTTTTAAGGGGTTCAGAACCCATTGGGCAAATGCAGAGCTCAGGTGTCCCCTGTGCCCCATCCCAGGCTCTGAATGCAGCACCAGATCTGGGAAAATCAGGAAAAATCTGGAAATCAGAAACCTGACTGTTCCATGGAGGGCAAAGGGCTGCTCCACATGAGCCCCTCAGCAGCTGACTGGGACTTTTTCCTTCTTCCTTTAACCAGGCACAGAGAAGCTGGATTCCTTGGGAGGGGCTGCTGTCCTTGTCCAAATGTCTGGGGGTGGGAGCGATGCCTGAGTCCCATCACCCAGCCCTGCTCCCTATGGGAACTGTGAGGACCATCATGAAGCATCACAGCAGGAATGAGAGGATTTGGGGCTCCCTCTGAGAGACTGCTGTGCCTTCCCAAGCTCAGAAATCAATCCCAGAGCTCCTACTCCCACCACTGCAAGGGCCCAGGGTGTTCCAAGCATCCCCAAATGGGGCATCCCCCAACACCAAAGATTCCAGACAAGAAACGGGATAAACTGGAGAACTGCCCCAGGGAAGCACCGTTCCCTGTGAACACACAGAGCGGGAGGAACCAAGCAGATGTCCTGGCCAGGGCACAGGATCTGGCTGTGCTGGGTTGGTGCTCCCAGCTCGGGGATGGTTTGGCACAGGCTCTGCTCCAGCCATGGCTCCGAGTGAGCTGGACCAGCTCTCCCATTTCAGCAGGATGAGGCACGACTGGCGCTGCATCCAGATCCATCTCCCCCTTCCCTTCTTGCCATGGATTTACATCTCTCCTTTGGGCAGATCGTTCCCAGCACAGAAAGGGCTCTGTTGGGGTCTCCTCCCTCCAAGGGCTCCCTTCAGGCTCCCCCCACCAAGGGCTCTGCGCGGGGTCCCCCCTTCCCTCCCCAGCAATTGTTATGTTAAAATCCCCAGGACATGTTTCTGCAAAGAATTAAAGGAGGGTGAGGAGGGGATTGTTTTCGTCAGTGTCTCACCGAGTCTCTGACCTTGAGCGTGAATAAAAACAAGAAAAAAGGAACTTTATGCAAATCTCCCGCACTCGGCACAAGGGGGAAAATAATAACGGCAAATGGAGATTAGGAATGCAAATCGACTTAATGAAGAGGCAGGGGCTGGGCAGGAGCTTGTTTTGCTCTTGTGCAGACGACTCACCCAGTCTGGTCCTGCTGCACCCCCAGGTCTGATCCTTACAAATTGTACTGGGGTGGGGAAACAGGAGCACAGGAGAGAGAAGCACAGTGGGGAAAGGTTTAATTCCCTAATCATTGTTCGTCTCCCCTGCCCGTGGCTGCTCCTTCCAAAGGCCTCTCACACCTCTCTCGAGTCAACCCCCAGCCACTGGCTACCCAAAACTGGCCCATTATCCTGCAGGTCCCACCCTGGATCCCAGGTCTCCAGTCCCACATTATGGGGGTGCAGCTGCTTCCAGGGGTCTGAGGGGACGTTGTGTCCCTGCTGCTGGAGCCACACCTCCAAAGTGTCACCCCAGATGGGTCTGGCACTGTGTGACCCGCCCTGCTCTCCACCAGCCCCTTCATAAGGCTCGGCTTCACCACTTGGATTATTTTCCTCTCCTTTTCCATTCTCTCACCAGCCTTCTTGGCCCATAACCTTGGAAATGTGTTTGGGGCGTGGGAATGGCTCCCACATCCTCATGGAGTGGCTGTGGAACAAAGTCCTGGTCCTGGCAGGGATCTCCAACACACCCCACAGTGAAGGTGTGACCAGCCACAGCCTGGACACGGGATCACGAGGAGCAGCAGGAGGCCACTGGCATGTTTTGAGGGGGGATTTGTTCACACCCAGGGAAGTTGGGATGGAAATGGTCCAGGGTGGCCCTCAGCACCACATTTCCAAGGTTGTGGAATGTAATTGCCTCTCCCCACTCAAAAAGCACCTTAGAATCACAGGATCATGCAATATCCTGGGCTGGAAGGGATCCACAAGGATCATAATGTCCAACTGCCAGCCCTCCACAGGACAATCCCAAAATCCCACCTTTGCCAGGGCACGACGTTCCTGGGCCAAGCTCTGCTTTACAAAACCCCGAGCTCAGAGCCACATCCACCATGAGCAGTCACTGCTGTGCTGGAAGGTGCTGAACCCCAAAATCCCCCTGGGAAAGTGATCCCAAAGCTGCTGCCTGGTCTGTCACCACTGGATCACACACCCCCAGTGTGATGCTTCCTCACTGGAAGTTTGGAATGGTTTTCCTTTCTTCTACAAAAGAACAATCAAAGTCAGTTCTATTTAAATGAGCCTTGCACTGGCCTGAAGATGAAATCAGGCCCCAGCCCCATTCCAAATTATGTTGGGATAACAAGGAATCGCCTGGGCTGGCTGAAACCCAGGCAGGATTAATTCCTGAGGTGTCAGAGCCCCCAGCATCCCACTCCCCCTGGCCCCACTCCTCTTGGCAACCAGAACAGATCCCACAGACCCGAGGCTGCCCTCAGGTCACATTTAAACCTCGGCCTAAAGGTGCTGAAAAAATCCTGGAGCGTTTAAAACAGAGCGAGGCCCCAGGGGCAGCGACCTCACCGAGGCCTGAAAACCATCCCTGGGCTCCGGGTCGCGCTTCTCCGCCAACACCAGGGCTGGTGATGCTTCCACCCCACAAACAGCCCCCATCCCTCCCTCCCAAACAACATCCACGGGAGAGTTTGGCTGGGAACGCAGCGCTTTAATCTCCTGGAAGCCTTTGACAACCTGTCTCGTCCTGGCTTTTAGCTGCGTGAGAGCTGCTCGTTAATGGAGCATTAACCTTGGAGAGCTGCTGCAATTACTCCAACACTAATTCTGACAGTTTTTGGTGTATCTGTTTGTTCTTTTGACAGGCAAAAGGAATTTCTTTTTAAAAGCTGTTTGATACATTTGAGACCTTCTGTCCACATTTCCTTTTTTTTTCTTTTTTTTTTTCCTGCTGGAGATGGGAAGGTGGGGGGAACTTGCGGAGAGGGAGACGCCGCCTTCCCGCGACACCTCGTTCAGGCACCAGCCGGGATATTTCCCCCCTCCCAAGCCCTTCCCACCCCTGCTTTAAGTCACAGAAGCGTTTGGTCTCTCCTGACCTCATTAGGGTAATTAGGAAACCTTTTGAAGCTGGGAAAATGGCTCTGAGCGCTGGGAAAGGAGGAGAGCAAAGAGGCTCTGAAGGAGCACGAGGATGGAGAAAGGGGGAGAAAAACATCTTCAGCGGCGAGGAGGTGACCTGCAGCTCTGCTCCCCTGGAAAGCTCCTTAAATTGCCTCTTTTAAGAGGATGGAAATCCAAGTCCTGGTTATCCCATAAGACCTGGGCAGCCAGGGAGCAGGGAAGGAAAAAGGGTGGTGGGGCAGGCGCAGGCTGAGCCGAGGATTCCACTTCCCTGTCTGATCCATCACCACTTCCCCGGGTGCCCTTTGGCAAATCAGCTCTTGCTGTGCCTTAATCCTTCCTTCATTTGAAAAAAAACCATTCCCTACATGTTATTTTCTATGTGGGAAACACAGGCTTCGGAGGGAAAGGGCTCCCTCTGACTGTGCAGCTCCCAGGAAAACCAGGCTGCTCCTGGCGATCATCCACCCTGGAAGTGGTGCCAACCAACACCTTGATCTGAAGCCTGACAAAGCCACAGCCCACCTCAGATGGAGGCAGAAGGTGATTCCGGTTTGATCTCGGCTGCTTTCCAAACCCACCTGAGCCACCAGGTAACTCCTGGGCGACGGGAGTGGGAATCTTCCTAAGAACACACAGCCCTCTCTTCCTCTAATAAATCTGGGAAGCGTTTTCTCCGCACTCATCTGAGCCAGTCGAGAAGCCCAAATGATGACTGTGGCGAAGCTAAAGTTATCACAGGGATAAAACCTCCAGCTCTAAAGGAAAAAAACGCGCTATCGCAGCCCTTTGCTACCAATCACAAAGGGCACAAACCCGATGCCTCTCTGTGTTCTGCAGAAAGAGGAGTTTGATGTGAGAGAAAAGCGGATTAAAATAACACTGGCAAGAAAAAGGATCAAAATGCACCGATATACCCCGGCACGAGCGAGTCTGAGCCACCGCGCCCGAGGTCCCGCTGTGCCTCTGGCACACGCGGAGATGGAAGCACTGCCACGCTCCTGCTCGGCTGCTTTGAGGGTCCCCCTTTTGTAAGATGAGGGCCCCCAGCCATCCCTCCATGCCTCCAGGAGAACATCCCATCAGGAGCTGCTCCTCCAGGGTGTCCTTGGCAGGCAGAGCCAGACCAGCCCCGCACTGCCAGTCACGGAACACTGGAATGGTTTGGGTGTGAAGGGACCTTAAAAATCCAGTTCCAACCTCTGCCATGGGTGGGGACACCTTCCACTATCCCAGGTTGCTCCAACCAGCCTGGCCTTGAAGATTTCCAGGGATGGGGCAGCTACAGTTTCTCTGGGTACCCTGTGCCAGGGCCTCTCCACCTCATGGGGAAGAATTTCCTCCTTTTATCCAGTCTAAATCAGCCTTTTTTGGTTTAAAACCATCACTCTTTGTCCAACTGCAATAGGCCCTGCCATACATCAACTGGAATTGGACTTGATGATCCTTTGGATGTCCTGGAGAGGCACCTGGGGGTTGCAGGTAGAGCAGCACCGTGGCCCCCCCCAAAGCCTCCATCCTCTCAGCTGCTGCTCACGGCGTTAATGCCCATCAGTTTTTCCCTGTCAGGAACAGCCTTTCCTTTCCAGCAGTTCTGCAGGAGCGGGGGTGGCTGGGCTCAGCTCAGGCTGAACAATGAAATAATTGGGATTATTTTAAGTACACGAGGTTTTATTCTTTTAAGGAGCGAGAGTAATTAACCACCGGAACGTAACAGCAGCGTAGCAGGGTGGAGTGAATGCTCCAGGGAGGGGCTGGAGCCTCTCCAGGGAAACCTCCTGCCTTCACCTCACACGGAGCAGGACAAACCTCCTGGTACTCGGCAGGGGCTGAGCATGACCCTGGAACGGGCTCTCCTGTCTGCAAACCTGCAAATCTCAACACCCTCATTTCCAGCCTCTGATCATGTGGCAGATGGAAGCATTTTGAGGATGCCCAGGTGCTGCCAACAGCAATTCCTGGGGACTCCAGTGTGGCAGGAGGGAATCACACCTGCACTGGGAGATGCTTCCAGTGGTAGAGGGAATGAGGAGGTTGCCCACACGCCAGTTCAGTGCCATTTCAGCTCCGTTTCCCAGCACTGGATGTGAACCCCTTCACACCACGATTACTGGGAATAGGGTGACCACAAAATCCCAGCATGGTCTGGATGGGAAGGGAACTCCGAATCCTTGCTCCACTCCCTGGTGAGATGCTCTAACCCATCACCCCCGTACCCCCCACATGACACATCAATTAAAGCAGCTGCTAATTGTCTGCAGACACCTCTCCATGGGCAGGGGCTGTCCAAGCCCTGCTGAAGCAGGATCTATTCAGATCCACAGCAATCCCACAACCTGTGGAAGTGCTTCCACAAAATCAGATCTAAAATCCCCTTTTTCTGGCAGTTCCAGTCCATGGGTGCATGGAAGTTCCATCTCCCCAACAGGTATCCCTGGACATGAGTTTCAGCTCGTGACTTTGATCCAGCGTTGTGAGAAGCAAACATGAGATTGTAACATCCAAGACATCATCTCAAATTTAATTTTTGGGCTGTTCCATCCCCCCTCCCACTGCAATCCCACGTTCAGGAGCACAGATCCCCTTTCATGTTTACTAATCCTTAGATTGCAAAAACTGTCGTGTGAATTCCTTCTCCAATTAGCTCTGGTACTCAAAAATAAAATATTGTTCTGTTGCCAGCACAGTTCTGATCATTCCTGTCCTTTATACTTTTATTCCCCAGAGTCACTTGAAAAGCGGACGCTCCTTCCTCCTCCCCTGCAAAGCCCCCTTGGAAAATTTTTAAAACAAAAAACAAGCAGCGATTCTAAAGGAAAGGCTTTGGTGGCTGAAGTGCCACTTCCATTCACCTTTCCATGATGGAAGGGAAAAAAAATAAAGATCAGAAGGAGGATTTAGACAAAAAGCCAACTAAGTAAAGGTAATTTCTGATACAGGAAAATCTGCTCGTTGTGTTGAGGCGCTTTGTTGAGTAGAACAGAACAGACATCAGAGACTCTGCAGAGGGTTTTCAAACATTCCCAGCTTCCTTCCCAACGTGCCACCCGATTCCACACCAACCCAGAGACACATTTTGGAGTGCCACCGTCCATGGAATGAAGCTGAGGGAGACCACCCAGCCCTTGCCCACAACGAGTCCCAGAGGGACACGGCCACAGGAGAATTGTGAGTGCAGCTGAAAACGTTTACGGGGAAATTCCTAGAGCCCCCCAAAGTCACTCCAAAGTACCCAGAGCCACCCAGTGAGTGTATGAGCAATAAATGGGGCAAAACTTGTGATACCTCCCCCTGACCATGCTCATCTCTTTGCCCATCCAGGGCCTGGCCCCAGTGGTACCAAGAGCCCAGTGTGTTCATGGGGACAATCTGTGACCCACAGAGCCACCCATGGAGGTCCACCCCCTGCAGCTTGGGTTGGAGAGACCTTAAAGCTCATCCACTTCCACCCCCTGCCATGGGCAGGGACACCTTCCGCTATCCCAGGTTGTTCCAAACCCCATCCAGCCTTGGTTAAGGCCACCTAAAAAACCCCAGGGTTCATTTGGTACTGGAGGAATCCAGTGACATAGAACTCCAAAATCCATGAATGGAGCATCCTTTATCCATTCTATATTTTTTTCTTTTGCCTCCTTGTGGGGGGCTGGAGGGACTTGGACCTAATGTCTTCTCCCATACAGTGACCAGAAAAATCACACAACAGACTGCTGCCACACAGAAAAACACAAAAAAACCCAACAAACAAACAAAACCCCCAACACAAAAACAAACAAACAACAACCCCCCCCCCCAAAAAAAACAACCAAAAAAAAACCATAACACAAACCCAAAAAACTAAAAAACCCCAACTTTAGACACAAACCCTCATTAAAACCAGGGGACAGCGAGCGAGAGAAGAGCTCTGTGTGCCGGCAGAGCTCCCTCCCCGGGCTGTGCCGCAGAGGTGATTTCGCACTCCACGGAGCGCAGCGCGAGGAGCCGCAGCAGCAAACAGGCTCTGGAATCAAAAGAGCTCCCTGGCACTCCACCGGCCCCGCAGCTCCCATTCCAGGGGAGGAAATTTGCATCCAAAACATCAAGAGCACTTTACCTCGAGTTTAAAATAAATTCCGAGCAGATCCATGCCGCCAGCTTGTGTTTGTGACTGGAATCCCAGCCAGCGCCAGCCGGAGCCCGTCCCCAGTGAGAGCTCGGGAAGAGGGGATGGCACAGAGCAGGGAACAGGGATAAGGGGAGCACAGCACAGCTGCAGCTGGTCCAGCACCACGGGCCACAGCAATTAGAGCTAATTGGGGTAACAGGCCCCTGAGCCTGAAAAGGAACAAGCACTTGGTTCACATCCTGTGGCAGCTCCCAGTACCGAACGCAGACGGAGCCTGAAAGCACAGAATCATGGAATTTTTTAGGTTGGAAAAGAATCCCAAAGTCATCAAGTCCAACCATGCACCATCAAGGCCACCATTAAACCTCATCCCCTGGTGCCTCTCCCAGGGGTTTTCTGAACACTCCCAGGGATGGTGACACCACCCTGGGCAGCCTGTGCCAGGCTGGATCCCTTCCTTTTGGGGAAAGAATTCTCCCTCACATCCAGTCTAACCGGACAGGGTAATGCTCTCCTGCCCATATTGCTGCACAAGGGAACACCCTCTATTAGTTCATTAGCACTGCAGTTAATTTGGCCCAGGAAAGCCGGGGTGCCCGCAGGGTGCTGGGTGTTCATGTCTGTGCTGGAGCCGGTGGCATTGCTCCATCAAAACAGGGCATCCCGAAACCTTGTCAGGCCTAGAATCATAAAAATCCTTCCCAAACAAGTCCTGACAGGGCCAGGTGGAACCTGGCTCAGGTGGAGTCAGGACAAGACCTTCCCCTGCTCCTGAGAGAGACACCCCCAGGAGCCACCCCAAAACCTGCTGCTCCCCCATCCCGACGCCGAGACACAGCCCCCAAAGGGCACTTCCAGCTCATCCCAGACCGCTGCTGGAGGAAGCAGATTCGCCTTTCAAGGCACCAGGATTAATTCGCAGCTTCCCCAGGTGCCGGAAGCGCCCCGGCAGCTGCAAGTCTGGTCTGTGAGTGCCACCTACAGGGATCCCCTGTGCCCCGGCTCCCGGTGTGCCCCGACCCCGCTGCCCCCCAGAACCCCACCAGCAACGAGGGTAAATCGTGGAGCAAACGAAACCCTCTTCCCCTCTCGGATGCTCCAGGACATGAGCAGCCAGGACACGGGGGCACGGGCGGGGTGGCAGAGGGGGACAAGGGGAACGTGGCTTCTGTTTTCTCGGTGCCACTGATGCACGCAACCGGAATGAGGATGAGAAGCAGATGTGAGAGTCAGGGAACGCCCTTGGTTTTGTTCTGGAACTAATTCCTGGCAGGGAGGAGCCGGGACATTCCCGTTTCAGCCTGGAGGAGACTCAGAGGAGGCTCCCGAGGGGCAGCTCCGATCTCTGCTCTCTGGGACAAGAGGCAGGAGCTGAGGGAACGGCTGGAGCTGTCAGGGGAGGTTTAGGCTTGGATATTAGGGAAAGGTTCTCCCCACCCCGAGGGTGCTGGGCAGTGCCCAGGCTCCCCAGGGAATGGTCCTGGCCCCAAGGCTGCCAGAGCTCCAGGAGTGTTTGGACAATGCTCTCAGGGGTGCACAGGGTGGGATTGTTGGGGTGTCTGTGCACCCCATCGAGTTGGACTCGATGATCCCTGTGGGTCCCTTCCAACTCAGAAGATTCCATGATTCTATGATCCAGAGAACAACCTCTCCTTCCTCACCCCCAAATAAAAAAAAAAGGAATTTGGTTCTGCTGCTGTGCAGAGGTTGGAACTGGTATCACAGGGACCTTATTTGGTCTTCTGCAGAAGAAAAGGGATTAATGTGAGAACGGGGGGAAAGGAGGAGACTTCAGAAAACTGAAACCAACCCAGAGATGAGTGGAGAATCTTGGAGTCACAGAATGGTGTGAAAGGGACCTTAAAGCTCACCTCATTCCACTTCCACACCTTCCATAGGCCAGGTTACTCCAAGCTCAGTCCATCCTGGGCTTGGACACTTCCAGATGGGCCACAAGGTGAGCAGCAGCTCTGCTGAGTAGGAGCAAGGCAGGGAGAAAACCCACAGGACTCCATAAATCCACGAGCCCACCACAGCAGCCTCACCCCGTGGGCTCTGCAGCCCCTGCACACAGCAAGGAGGGATGGGTGGGCTGGAATCCTTTATTCCAGTGGTTCCAGGTACAACGACAAGAAAACCACGGATCAATACAGGGCCAGTGGCTGTTCAAAGACAGATCAGCAGTTCCAGGAGGGCGAAACACGAGCTGCTCCTTGGGGAGTTCAGACAACAACGTGCTCAAGTGCTGTTTATTGACTCCCACCACAGGCCCCTCTCCCGGCACTCCCAGTGCTGCAGGTCCCATCTCAGGCACAGAACAAAACCAACAGAGCTGACCTCACCCCGCTCCCACGGATCCCATTAACCCTGCAGATGGCCCAGTTGGTCTGGGAGGGCCAGAGAACCCCAGAAAGCCTCCAAGATAACAGAGGGATTATGTAAACTTCGGAAAATTGGCTTTGGCTTAATTCGGGGCAGATTGTTGTAGCCAGTCATGACACACACAGGTGGTGACTGTCACAGGTTGTGGTCCACTGGGTCCTTTTGGCTGGGATGAGCAGGAATCCTGCAGACCAACAGGCACATGGAGCCTCCACCAACACCCTGATTCATCCAGGAGAAAGGAAAAGTGCAGCAGTGGCTGGTGAGGCCTCAGCCTGCCCAGGGCCAGGCACAGGCGGGTCCACTGACATTCCCGTGTTTAGCCTGAAAAACTAAAACTGGAAAGCTACTGGAAGATCCAACTGGTGCAAAGAGACCTAAAACAAGGGCATCAAATACATGAAAGAGTAATGGAAGGAACACACCTGAACTGCTCCTTTGTGGAAACATCACGTAAGGTGTTCAAAGCTGCTGTTATTTGCAGGATCCACCCCAAAAACAACTGCCCTGGCCTGGCACTTCCCACTCTGCAGAAGTGACAGCTCCAGCTGATTCTTCTTGGGGAAATGGGATCATGCTGAACACCCCAAGGAATGTCAGATCTGTCACTTGGTTTTCTCCTCTTAGAAAAGGCCTCCAAGGACTCAGAGCAGAGCTGGGATGGAACGTCACAGCCTGCAAAGGGCAAATCCAGATGCCAGCTGCTGCTGAGGGGCTGGATGGAAGCGGAAACAGCTTGACAGGGTCCCTAATTACAGCTCCAACCTGTCTCCAGCCCAATACCAGGACAAGTGACAGCCCCACAAGCACCTCTGTACCCTGCACCCTTTAAAGGTGGCCAGCAGGACTCTGAAAACATGGAAATGGTGGCAGAAATTCCAGGCTGGCACCTCAATTTCCTTCCCTGGTACCTACATAGCACAGCCCAGGGACCCCGTTACCTGCTCCACGCCTTTCCCTGCTTCAACACAAACATATGTTACAGCCAAAATTAATTCCAACAGAATTATTTTCAGGGCAGGACCTACTGCTTGAGGTTCCCTCTGATCCAAATCATTTCACATTAAACAAATGCTCCACTCCTGCGAGGTGAGGGAACTTGAGAATTGCAAACCCCACCTGCCCAACAAGAGGGGAGCCTAAGGAATGCTCAGGTTCATCACTCCAGATAAAAGGAAGGATGAGGAATGTGCTGGTCAAACACCGAGCATGGCAGTGGAATGGGACAGTCGGGCTCATCTGGCTTCAACAGCACAAGGAACAACTTTCCAGAGGGAATAACAGAGCCAGGGAATTACCAGCACATGCAGCCCTGAAGGATCAAGAGAGATCCCTGACCACGGATCACAGATCATCCCCAGGGAAGCTGCAGCCAGGGTGGAGCCATCCCAGCAATTCCCACATGGAACCTCTGCCTGATGCCAGCTCCAGCAGTTACAACAAGAAGGGAACACCCAAAGTAGGTGTGAAACGATCCAAACGACAGGAAAACAGGGCACGTCCAAGCACATGTGTGCACATGGCAACGTTATTAAAAATATATATATATGTGTGTGTACTTTAAAATCCTTTGTGCACACACAAGACAGAGCTGCCACGGGGGTGGGATTTCTCCAGGAAACCTCACCTGTCCTGAACAGACAAAGCAAGGGATCACCAAACTCCCTCAGCTGCCTCGGGAGATCCTGCAGCAGCTGCCAGCCCCCAGCCTCGCCCTGACCAGCACATCCCTGTCCCTCCTCCATCGGTGCCCCTGATCCACAGGGGATTTGCAAGCCAAAGGAAAGGAGCCAAAGACATTCCAAAGATATTCACTTCCTTCACCCTGAAGATGAATATCCTTAAAATTCACTCTAAAGGTGCCAAAGGGACCCTCCCTGCCCGCAGGGCAAATCCCTCGGGTTCTCCAAACAAAGGCACTAACCAGCTTTGGGAGGGAAGTGGGATTTAAGGATGTGCTGCCAGTTTCCAAGGAAAGGCCAGGGATGGGAGCACTTGGCAAGCAGTTTTCACTGGTTTAGCAGCAGATCCACCCAACAACAGCCTCCCGACACATTCACCTTTGGTCCTACACAATCAGATCCTAAATATCCACATAACAATGGGCTGCAGGAGAGATCCTGGCTGAGTATCAGCCAAGGGAATGGAACTCCAGGGTCCTCGAGAGGAGATAACTCAGCCAGGGCTGCCCTGAATCAGCCAAGAGGGGTTGGGGTCCCCCTTTTCCAGTCATCAGCTGCTCCAAGACACTCCCTGGCTCACACCCGGCTCTTCCTCGGGCATCACAAAATCCAGAGCTTGGCAGATGTCACACGTGTCCCTGGTGTTGTGAACTCACAACCGGGGCTGGGCAGAGTCCAGGCACTCCCAGACCTTTTGGTGGCTCTTTTGGAGAAATATTCCTTTTGGTTGTGGCCCCTTTCATTTGTAAACACATCTGTAAACCCATGAATGACCTGGATTATCCCAGGAACTGCCAATCCTGCGAAATTTAACTCGTTTAACTCATTCCCAAAGCTCTTCTGTCTGAGCTATCACCCTCCCACCCTCGTTTGTGCAGCAGACACTGAGAGCTCTCACAGCTCCTCCCAGGAGCTGATTACACACTTCCCAAAGAAGTAACCCGATATTGCATGAAGGAAAGAGGATCAGCCTGGAAAAGGAATCTTCCAGGGCAAGGGGAGAGGGATATGAGGCACAGGGGCAGCTCTTGAGCTCCAAAAATCACCCAGGAGCATCTCCCTTACCTCAGCCTTTCCCCGTGCAGCGAACAGATCCCATCTTTCCCCAGAAACGTCCCCAAGAATGCACGTGAAGAAAACAGGTTTGGTCCCCTCTCCCCTGCCCCAGCTACGGAAGGGCTCGAACTGTTAATTAAGTCACTGTAAGCAGATATAAAACTTGAGCACTGGAGATTCCACCGGGATTGGATCCTCCATCATTCCAGGCAGCCAGTGCCGCTGGTCCCGAGTCATCTGGAAAAAAGGGAGACACCCAAAATCAGGGGGGAGCTGAGGTGACATTCCTTGAGGTGACATTCCTCCTCGGCTTGAAACAACCTCCCCAGAAATCAAACTTGTGGGATGTAAACACAACGCTGGGAAAGCAGGAATGGAAATCCCCGTGAGACTGGGAGTTTGAACTGTGATAAGACTTGGAGGCAATTCCCAAAATGAAAAAGACAAACCCAAACAAACCAGGAATTTTGCTGGGAAAACAGAAATGCACGTTCTAATGGGACTGGGAGTTTGAACCGTGATATGAGTTGGAGGCAATTCCTAAGCTGAAGGAAAAAAAAAAGAATTTTTGTTTTCCTGTCTAACCCAGGGAGGCCCAGACTGGGCAACAAGGGCTACCTCTTCCAACAGCTCTGTGACCCCCACAGCAGTGTCCAAATAACCCTGTCAGTGAGACTTCCCCGGGCCAGAAAACGAGGAGAAGTGAGATAAATCCGTGTGCCAACACAAGAGACCACACACAGGCGTTTTAATTTATGCAGATCTGGTTGTAGGAGCTGTGCCAGAGCTCCCACGGCTTTGGGAAAGGAGCCTCAGCCCCTTGTGAGGAAAAGAGCAACACACAAAACACACAAAAAGCTCCCTCACCGCCTCAGGTTCCGGGTTTCAAACACGGTGTCCTCGTCACTGTCGAGGGAGCCCAGCTCGATGTTCTCGTCCTGGCTCGACAGCAGCCCGTACTTCTTCCTCTGGGGCTTCTTCAACCTGAAATGAGTTTTGGGCTCGTTTCTGGAGCCCTCGGACCTGGGGCTGAGGGACAGGGAGAGCACAGTGAGTGAGCTGCTGTCCCCACCCAGCGGGAATCGGAGATGGTTTAGCGCTAATTACCTCGGGTAATTAACAGTGCTGGGGATTTACAGCAGCCTGTTTTGGACTCGCTGCCAAAGGGACGGGCGCGGGGAAGCAGAGCCCCGGCTGGCAGAGGGAGGGAGGGACGGGGATTCAGGGAAAATGGGCACAAACACAGGGATTAGGAGCCGGATTGGGGCAGGCAAGGGACAGGGGACACCGTGACTGGCTTCGGGGGCACCCAGACCAGGACCTGGACTGCCAGGGGCACGGCCATGGGGGGACAGGGACCGGGACAAGCAGGGACACTGCAGCAAGCAAGGGGGACTGTGTCCAGGACAAGGACAGGGGGAACCAGGACAAGCAGGGTAGATCCCCAGGCCAGAGAACACTGAAATCGGGACACAGGCCGGGACAAGGGGAACAGGGACTGGGACCAGCATGGACACAGCTCCGGGTCAGGGGACACCAGGATGGGGACAAGACCAAGAGCGGGACCAGCAGAACACGGATACAGCCCGTGCCCCCCGCCTGCCCCTCCCCGCACTCACCGGAACGCCCGCAGCAAGAAGTAGAGCGCGGCCAGCGCCGACAGAGCGCTCAGCACGTAAACCGCCCGCCTCAGCACCGGCAGCCCCGACCCCACCGACAGCCTCGGCCCGGACTCGTGCTCCGACTCCGTCTGCGTCTCGTTCCCTGTGGCCGCCCGCGGCGGCACCGTGCTGTTCCCCGGGCTGGGGGCGGCGGCGCGGCCGAGGTGCGGGACGAGGAGGAAGATGAGGAGGAGGAGGCGCGGCATGGCCGGGCCGGGCCGGGGCAGCGGAGCGGGAGCGGCGGCCGCAGGAAGGCGCCGGGACGGTGCGCGCGGCGCAGGCACCGCCCGGGCCCCGCGGAGCCGCTCGCGGGTTCCGGGGCTGCGCCGTTCCGGGCCGGCCATGACCCGCTCACGGAGCCGCCGCGGGGCTCCGACATTTTGCCTTCAAGGGTCGTCGTTGTCCCCTGGCGGGCTGCGGCCACCTCGGCAACACCCTCACTTGCAACGCCCCGTCCGTCACAGACGCCATTTTCCACTCAGGGTCATCCTCCTCACTCAGGGCCGCCATTGCCCTTTGAGGACTCTCGTTCCTCCCTCAGAGCCGCCATTTCCCCCTCAGGGTTCTCCTTCCTCCCTCAAGGCCACCATTTCCCCCTCAGGCTCGACACTTTCCCCTCATAGCAGGACCTTCTCCCCCGGAGCCGCCATTTCCCCCTCAGGGTTATCCTTCTCCCTTCGGGGCGGCCATTCCCTGGAATGCTGGAAACGGAAGCATTTTGAGCATTTCAGGAATTTCTATCCTCCTTTTTCCTCTGCAGACACTCCCCGATGACCAGGGCTCAGTCACTGCCCTTCAGCCCTGCTCCACTTCCCCATTTTTCCTCAAGCTGTCTGGACACACAGGGCTTACTTAAAAAAAAAAAGGCATTTTGGCTAAAACTAAAACTGGGTCAGCCGAGCTCACGTCAGACCCACGGCACCCAAACACCTTCCCGATGACGCCACTGGGTTCCACATCCAGCCCCTGGATCCAGCGATTCCCTCACCCATCCCAGCAAGACATCATTAACTCAGTGCCGTAATTAGCAATGCCAAAAATAACAGCACCTCCAACCTGGCTCTATTTTTGTACCTGTTCATTATTTCAGCCTGCGTCTAAGCCTCCTATTTAGGGAGGTCTTACAAAGCATTATTTTTAAGTATTTTCAGCCTGAATTCATTTAAGCCTCACCTGACTGCATTTTTATCAGCAAAGACTTCACACACTCCTCAGCCTTCATTATATTTAAAATCCTCTTGTATTAACATGCAAAAATCCTCACTGGTGAATTGCTCAATATAACCCCCAGAAGCCGCGTCATGGCTGATTGCTTTTTTTAAATGCTGTTCACTTAGATAATTTGAAAAAGGTTAAAGGAGGAAAAGTAGGTTTTGTGAAGTGAGCTCAATAATCCCCTCCTGCAGGCAGGAATGTCTGGAGACTCTTATCAGTGGAGAATGGGGAACTGATGGCTCTTGGACAGCAAGTCCTCAGGGCTCCTGACTGAGCCCATCAACAAATTCTGAGTTTATCACTTAAAAAAAATAGGGAGAAATGGGCGGGATGAAGCAACCAACTCCTCTTTAATACCAGAAGAAGGGCAGGAGCAGCTTGAGATCATCAAAAATTCTCACTGCTCTCACCCTGCAATCTCCTGCCAGAAACACATTCAGCCTGTCATCCTCTCCCAAGACAGATCCTCCTCATTATTTGAGCTGCCACATTTCTGGGATTTAACCAGCAACAAGACCTCATTTTCCATGAGGATCACACATCAATCTGCCTGGTGCAGAGGGCATCCACTTCCCAGCACCGCAGCAGTGGTTTGTTCTGTGCTCTGAACTGGGCTATGCACCAGACAAATACTTTTGCCAATTATTTTGTTTCTCACAAGAAGTACCACAGAGATTTGTTTTTTTCCACATTTCAGTGTTTTATTCTGGCTTGATTGACTTGGTTCATGTAAAAATGAGCAACACCACTGCTCTGAGCTCTTCATCTCCTCACTCCAGTGTCTGTCCTTCTGTCTTCTCTGACGTGTCTCAGTGCTGAAATGAAATGGAGACAGGAGAATTGGAAGGTGGATAAAGACACAACAATGGAACAGAGTTACTGCACCACTTAAGAGCGCAGGGCTACAGAACAGGGACACAGCCAAAAGAAAAAACACTCAGGAAAGGGATGTTACCTGGTTGGCAAACTTGCTCCAGCATCCCTGGAACGCAGCTCTGGTCGCTCAGGATCCGCTGGGCCTCCGAGGCGTGTGCCGGGTCCCTTCAGCCTGCTAAAGCAGAGAGGCATTAACAGGAGCCCTGGGCAGAGGCTGCTCTCGCCCCCAACCTCCCCACACAGCTCACAGCGCACGAGGGTCTCACAAGCCATCGCTGAACCCATCACACCACAAAGCACAGTCTGGGAAAACTGTTCCGGGCCGGCTGCCGCCCGTGCTCAGCCAGCCCATGGATTGGATCCCCTAAGCAGAGAGTTAACACTTGGACATGGCTGCTTAGGAAGTGTGGGCCATGGGAAAAAGTTAATGGCAACAAGTAGGATGGCAAAGAAAGCTACAATTAAAGTGAGCAACTTAATGAAGTCTAGGAAGAGTCTCAATAGATGAACACATATCGAGTCAGGGAGTTCGTTCCAATCTTGCTTCCGTACCTACAGCAAGACACGGCTGCATGCCCAACTCTGATCTGTGGAACTCAAGGTGTGCCACAAGCCAAAGGTTGCATACGGCATGGGTTAAACGTTTTTTTCCAGCAGCTGACCAAAATTGTCAAAAGGAGTATTTCACAGGTACATTAGACTTTCAAATGAGCTCTCAACAAGAGGAAGGATGCGGACATGAGCAAAAGGAGTTACCTCGAATTACAGGACTATTTCCACATATGAACTAGCCAAGAGAGCAGCTCTCGTCTCAGAGGTTTCTGTTGGAGGCACAACACTTCTTTTCTCCAAGGACACTGCAGTTTCCATTTGCTAGCAAAGAATTCTTAGAACTTGTAAGCAATGACACAGCTAAGCTAAGCCCGGCATTCCCCTACATCGCACACGCGCTCGGCACGCAGGGAACAGCCCAGGGACTACAGCACTTGGCTCTTCTCTACAGCTTCCCAGTGTAGCCTACAGCAGCTCTGAAGGAAACATCCATTATCCTTCCTAACATTCCGACTGTGCTTTGCTCCTGGCACGCCCTCAGGTTTGTACTTCCAGCCTCTACAGACAAGTTTTGACTATTTTATGTGAAATTTGTCGGGCCAATTCAGATGTCAAGACCGATTTTAGGATTTTAATTCCAGCGCCCGGGCAATCGCCCGGCTGGCTCTGCCACTATCCCTAATCTCCTTCTCTCTCGCTCCCGAGACTGTTCTTCATCTCCAAGGGTTGTGTTGTGCAATGAAATGTAAATGTCAGGAGCAGAGTTCATTTCAGACGGTCTTTTAATAGGCTTCGTAAAGCCAAAGAAAACTGTATACAGGAATCCTTTACCACTTCAAATACAACAGCAATGGAATATGCATATTTCTTCCAGTAAAAAAGGACAATATAAATAAACATTTTCAAGAACCTCTTTATGGTAAGTTTGCAAGTCTAGTTCTGGGTCATTTACATCATTACAACAGTAAAAATACCGTTATGCGGGTTGAACATACAAGCACGTTTCTCTTTAGATATATCAAGGTGGTTTGCCTTCCAACGGAACCCAGGCTGCATTCCTACCTTGCTACACTAAAGGAATGTTACAAAAGACGAAGGTAATGCACTTGAAAAAAAGAAAAAAAAAAAAAAAAAAAAAAAAAGTCCACAGCTTGTTCAGCTTCTAGTGAACATCGGTACAAGGTCCTTTCTATCTCTAAAGAAACTGAATTGGGGCCCCAACTTTAAAAAAAAAAAAAAAAAACAAAACCAGAAACGAACACCTTGGCTCATTCATGAAGGATAAAATAAAATCTGAAGTGCTTTCAAAAAAGATTAAAACCACTTGAAAGCAGAGCTTTCTCCAAGACAGTCTAATCAGACAGTCTTGTCTCAGAAGCTGCCAGGCTGTGTATGACAAGATCAGAACTGATAATACTACAAAAGTGAAAATACAAGTAGATGTACTACACAATAACCATTTCAGCGAAGCTCCAAAAATCTTTATAAATACAGCCATTGGAAGGACGATCTTGAGTCAGGAAGGATTTTTACTCGTTGTGTGTAGCTGAGGACAAGAAGCAGGCACAATTGTAAAGGCACTGAAGCAAAGACAAGTTCCAGCATTTTACTCCCTTTGCATTATTCCGAGGCTACGGCTACTTGGCTACTGAGATCCCCCACCCGCGGGTCAGTGCGTTAGGGCAGCCAGAGTTTGGGCTTCAGGAACACCTTTTTTTTTTTTTTTTTTAAAACACTTACTTTGCCTTAGATCCGAGCAACTCCTGCACATGCATTAACTTAGAATCTCCCGGCACCACCACGTCCACAGCCTGAGCCTGCCCCAGCTCCAGGCTCAGGCTCAGCAGGTTCAGAGCTCCTACAGCACACGGACTCAGCGCTCCCGCTCGAAGCGACACTTACCGTAACTGTCGTAGCTGTCTCTGTAGGAGCCTCCCGAGTTCCTGTCTCCATAGCCACCTTGACTCCTGCGGGACAAACAGCGGGTGTTTACAGCTGCTCAACTCTTTATCTGCTGGTTTGAGCTCCACCAAAGCTACCCCACGACCCCCAGTGCTGGCAGAGCCCTTACCTGCTATTATAGTAGTCTCTGGAGCCGTTATAGCCTCCGCTTCTGGAATCGAATCTGCTGCCGCCGTAGCCTCTGTCTCCACCTCCTTGAAAATACATGGAAACGAGGGTTTTTTTAACCATTCTGAAGAGACAACCCCCCCAGTGTGGACACTATGACTGACCCCCAGGCACTCACCTCTGGAGAAGCCACGGCCCCGGCCTCGGCCCCCACGGAAGAAGCCCCGGCCCCCTGAGGACCCCCCTCTGTAGCCACGGGATCTGTTCTCAGAGGATTTCCCAGCCTGGTCAACTCGGATCTGACGCCCGTCTACAGACTAGAACACAACCACAGTTAGCCAAACTGAAGTATTTAAATAGCAAAGCACATCTAGAACGAGTTGCACGCCTTCGCAGTTGGCCCAGCAGTGCCAGGAGTTAGTGCTCCTCATGAAATAAATGGGGTTTTCATGTCACAATTAAGCCAAGTAGGCAAAGAAACTGATATGCTGATTTACAGGAAGTCCTATAAAGTAACTATCTCAGTCATCCAGATTCCGTAACAGAACTTTATCATAATCCTTATATATGTATTTTTACATATAAAGTCAGATCTTTTACATCCGTATCATTTCATGTAAGACACTGGCATTTATCTGTTCTCTCCACACAGCCTGAACAGCAGCACACCTGATTCTCTTCCTCCATTATTGGAAATAAACAAACAGCTCCAGAGCCTCCTCACCTTTCCGTTCATGGCCATCATTGCGTCTTTTGCATCATCGATATTTTCAAAAGTAACAAAGCCAAAACCTCTGGATCTCTGAGTCTCTCTGTCTTTCACCACCACGACTGTGAAAAGGAGAGGCAAGGACATAAAAACCCATCAGCACCAGGGAAATTTAACAGACTAAGAGAAACTATCCCAGCTTGGCTCTGCAGTCTCACCTTCAGAAATCTGTCCGTATTTAGAGAAGACTTGCTCCAATGACTGTTCATTGGTGTCGAAACTGAGCCCGCCGACAAAGAGCTTTCCCTCATCTGATGCCATTCTGACCTGCTAAACCAACAGAACCGAGTCAGCGACTCAAAAAACCGACATAATCCCCGCGAGGTCTGAAACACTGAATCCTTCTAACACCATCAATAACAACACCGATGCGATCTCACACTCCCGGACACCTCATGCGAC
>VXBN01016718.1:0-13985 GCA_013397395.1 Sinosuthora webbiana
TTTTTTAATTTTTTTTCTCCTCAAGAGTTTCCCCTCTGAATCTTTTCCAAAACCACGAGTGGCATTTTGAAGCCTGAATTTGACTTCTGTCTCCCACCCTCCCGTGTCCTTTGGCGTAATTTATTCCCTCACAGTGGTACAAATTCCTCTCTCTGGGTAACACTTTCTGGTGGCTCATGTGGACCCTCTTCTGCTCCTGGGATGCTCAGTGGACTTTTTTTGCCATCTGCCCCATGGGAAGTTCAGTTCTGCCCTGGAGAAGATGCAGATTGAGCGAGCACTGGCTTGGAACTGGTTTCAAATTAATCATGAGTTTATTATTCCCATTCCCATCTTACAGACTGCACCAAATTTCCTTTCCCTGTGGGATTGCCCCCTTGTTGCCACAGATCCCTGAACTTCCCCACCTCCCTTTTCACCCTGATTTTAACCTTCCAAACCTCCCAGGGGAAGTTTGGTGAGTGTGTTCTGGTGCTGACAAGTCCGAGGAGGTGATGACAGCTAAAGCAGGTGGTTTTAGCCTGAAATCCAGGTCCCTGCACCTCACAGGCAGCAATTCCCCTCCGTTCCCTGCAGGAATGAGGTGCCTGGGATATCAGGTGGGCAGCAATTGCTCCGTAGCCGTGGAATCCGTGAGTTTCTCCAGCAGGAACATCTGAGGCTGCAATAAACTGTCCACCAGTGGTCTGAGACAATCCCTCATTTCATGTAAGCCACAGCCCAGCCCTCGGGAGGGACCATCTGTTCCTCTGGCCTAGGACAGATTTGAGCAGGAGCCCTCGCAGTGAAAGGCTCTCTGCTATTCCCCCGAGCCTCCTGATCTCTTCCACCTCTTCCCATCGGGGGAGGGAAAAAAAACCCCAAAACCCCAAAGCTTTTTACTGCCAGGCATTAGAAGGGGCTCTAATTGGTGTGTAAATTGGGAGTGCTGCGTTTAAGTGGTGGACACGGAGCTAATGCAAGTGGGATTTTATTGCTGGATGCTCAGCTCCCCTTTGAAGTCGCAGGGATCGGCAGCCAGGAGGGGTTTCTGTTAGATCAGAGCCAGCAGTGAGTTTGGTCCTTGATTGTTTCCCGTGGCTGTGGCCCATGGATGAGTTATGATGTCATTCTCAGAGGTTCCAAGGTTTTCCTTGCCAAAAAAAAAAAAATATTGAGCTGCACTTCCAAATAGGAATTACGTATTAAGAGGTTTGAAGTCCAGCAGAAAATTAAGACTTGGACTCGGCTGGGTTTTTTGGTTTCTGTGTGTGTGTGCTGCTGCTGGACAGCCTGAATCATCCCAGCAAATAAAAAAATCAGAAAGAATTCTCCAGCCACCAGCAGCTCTTTGATTTTCCAACCTGTCCTGTCTGCCTGGGAAGGGTCAGGACAGGCTCTTGCACCCCTTGATTCTCCTCACAAATTTTCCACGTGCCACAGATCTCCACTTTGCACATCCAGAGTGAGACCCGCAGGGATAAAACAGCTGGAAATCTCCTTTCTGGGAAAACAAACTCATCCCTTTCCCTGTGCACCCATTGCTGCTTTCTCTTGGTGTGCAAAGGATGCTTCCAACCCCCAGGCCTGGATGGTTGGGGCACAAAAGTCCTGTGCCTTCAGTCACCAAGCCAGAGCCCAAACTTTGTGTTTTGAGCAGCAGATGTGCAGAGTTTAAAAAGGGAGGAATCTGCCAGAGGCAACAGCATTCCAAGGATAAATGCTCTCAGGAGAGCGAGGTGGGAACCCATCCCACCTGCCGGGCAGTGGGAGATGGTGGTGTACAAAAAAAAAAGGAGGAATGTGGACTGTAAAAACTTGCTCTTTGCATGAAAAGTTCCACATCTGAGCTGTGTGTTCGCTGTGATTTATTGCTGACCTCGCTGAGGATGGGCCAGGTCCTACCTGGGTGGGGGGAAGCCGTGCCAAAAATGTCCCTTGTCCTGTAAAGGACACCAAAACCCGGGACAGTGCTGCAGGAAGGGATGTGCTGGTTTGGAGCAGGGATGCTTTTCTAGCTGCATTTGGAGGCTGTGCTTTGAGGAAAAGGGAAAAAAAAAAAGGAGCCTTCAGGTGCATTTCCAGCCCCTTTTCCCCTGAGGAAAAAAAAGCCAGACTTACCTCCTGGTAGCTGGGCAGGGCCTAGTGCGAGGTGATGCTCCAGCAGATCACCACAGCTTCCCATATCAAGGCAAAGCTTTAAACGCCTTCCCAAGGATTTATCCTCCTCCAAAGGCTCTGCTGGGGGGCTCCTGCCACCTCCCTTGGGTTAAGAGCACAGGATTCCCTGGCACAGAGGCACTGATGGGGCACAGAGGGGGAGAAACCCGTGGCGTTGGACCCGCCGCTTGGCCATGAATGTGCACCCTGTTGTGGCAGGGAAGGCTCCCGGGGAGCAAATCAGCAAAAAACGCTGGGAAAATGGCTTTTAGATGGAGCCAGGCCCTATCTGGTTACAGGCTGCCTTTCTGCCAGCACAATGGCTGCTTTATGTCCCCATGTGCTCAACGCTCCCTAGGATGTGCCCACGTCCGTGCTCGCATGTGATCCGTCGGCGCCGGCCCAGCTGAAACCAGCTCGGAGCCTTAAAATCACATGGAGCTTCTCCCAGGCCCCAAGGAGGGCCTGGATTTCATGATCTTCCCAGCCTGGTGCTCTTGGGATGTGTAGAGATTCCACCTTGGCAGCCATTCCTGCTCCTCACTTGTCTCTCATCCCGCTGCACCGGGCATTGTGAGAGCTTTGTTGGAGCTTCTCCCTGATGGGTTTCACTGCTTCTTCGGTGCAGACTTTTCCTCACTGGGCTTCTCTGGGCCAATTAAAGCATTCAGCAAAATGTTTGTGAAGTACCTGGCAGTGCCTTATCCTTACCTCCCACTTTACCTCCCACTTACACACACAAAAATGTTCTGTATGGAGAAATATTTTAGTCGCTCTGCCTAATATTGGGGTGCCACTCCTGTGTGGGCACTGAATTCCCTATGAAAACATTAATGACCCCACTAAATCCCTCTCTCCAGCTGTAGTATTTCCCCTTTTCTCAGCCTCTTACACTTGCATTTCATTGTCAGGCGCCCTAGCAGCAGACTATTGCAAGTGGACCGTGGCAGAGGGTTCATCAGGTGAGTGGATTTTTGTGGTGGTAGTTTGGAATGTTGGGCTCTAGCTGGTTTTGCACTTTGGACCTTTAGGTCCCTCTTGGTGTTTCTCGGGGTGTGTCTGTCTGGTTTTCGTGCCTGGACCCCATCTGGGGTTGAAATGCCTTTGGGAATGTGGTGATATCGCTCAGGTAATGAAACGTTTTTGTAAATTTTAGGTGGTGCCCTGCCACGCTTCACACGGGAGCCATTAATATAAAAACCTGTGGGAAATACAGGCTGCTAAAAGCTGTTTAAAAAAAGCAGGATTAGAATCAGCCTCAGTTCTTCCTCTGGGAGAGCCCCTGGGGATGTTATAAGCACAACAGGGCAGTCAGCAAAGTATTTATGGCAAAACCTACAGGGGGATCCCTTTTAGGTGATTGTCCAGAGTCTTGTTCATGGGTTTGACACTTCATTCCTGAGAAGAGAAACAGACTGATTTATCCTGAGGTGTTTCCTCTCCTTTCTTCCTGAAACAAATAACCCTCCTGTGTGCCCCGTGTTTTGTATCAACACCCAGCAGATCGTGGGGGAAGCAAAGCCCAGCTGGAGCACACCTCGGGGGTTGCTGGACTTTCCTCTATTTTTATCCGTGTTTCGTGTGGAGACGATTGAGCACGATGGACTTGTAATCTTCTCAGGTGTGTCCACGCCAAAGCCAGCTCATCACGGAGGCTTAGACAGGTTGTGCTCTAAGCTGGGAAGGAAAAAACCTTCCTTCCCACATTCCCTGTGTTCGTCACCTCTCCTAAGGGACAAATCGACTCCAGTTTAAGGTGCCGTGCCCTGGAGACCCAGCACTAGAGGGGCAGGTCTAGGTGAGGACTGAGCTTAAGCAGGGACAGCTTAATTCTACTTCAGAGCCTGTTCTCCAGCTCTAAATTCCCCCCATGAAGGGGAGAGGTGGGGATGGATGGCCTCAGGTAACTCAAAGCAAAAGGTGTGGAGCTAATGCACCCCCAGGAGACCAAACTGCTGGTCTGCTTTTCCCAAGACCCCTTTTCCTGGGAGTTTTTCCATCAAAGAAATGGAAAACCTGGGATTTCAGACTGTTTCCAATGTTAAACATCATTGCAAGTATTTTTTTTTTCCTTCTGGGACTGTCCTCGCTGCAAAGACAGAGGTCCATGGCAGTGGTGTCATCAGTGAAGGACACCTCTGTCACCACTGCTGCAGGCTGTGGGTCTTTGCTGTGCCAGGGAAGAGTCTGGGCAATCAGTTTGGCTCGCTGGGATCTTCCTCTTTCCATGGAAGTGCTGAGGCTCCAGAGGAGATAATCCCTGTAAATCAGGAGTTCCGGCCCTGTGGTTTTTGTCTCAAAGTGCTGCAACCTTCAAAGAAGTCCCAAAACTCCCTGAACATCCAAAACAAACCCCCAAAACTCAAAGATCTGGAAGAAATAAGGGAGATTATGCCAAAGACGTTTCAGGTCTTGGTTAGCCGTGGCCCTTCCCTCCTCACAGGGAGGAAGAAAACAGGAATGTCCCAAGGATGTTGGTGCTCCCCGACCAAGATTTGGAGATAAACCTCAAGTTTGGACGTCTGGATTTCATTTAAAACAACACCTTGTTGCAAAATACCAAATCTGCTGAGGCTGAGCAGGTGGGAGGAAAAATTCTCCGTGTAAATGTGGTGTCGCTTCCTGACCTGTCCCGTTCTGATGGTGTCCAGCAGGAGCTCCTGGATCAACCTGTGGCTTTATGGGTCACTGAGACAGCAACTCCTGGTGCCCTGAATGAGCAGAAAAGGAAAACCCCTTGCAACAGATCCAGAGGATGATAAGGATCCCACACGGGATCAGTCAGGCTGGAGAAGATCTCCAAGGTCATCGAGTCCCAGCTGTGCCTCATCCCCACTTTGTCCCAGAGCCCTGAGTGCCACATTCCCTGAGAAGCTCAGGAAAGAACGGGTCAATGACAGTGTTAATCAGGCAGGTGACCCCCAGGGACGGTCTGAGAGGTGAGATGTGACCATGGAGGTGTGGTGGGTGCAGGGAAGGAGGCAGTGACTCCAGGGTTGCATCCCATACAGCTGTGGATGGGAATGTTGGATCTCATCTGGATTTATCTTCCACTCTAAGGAAAAGTCAGGGCTATGATGTAGCTTAGTTGATTCAACTTTGATATCAAAGCTTCAGGTGCCTCATTAAGTTGTTCTTTATTGGGGTTTTGACCAGAGTAGCTCCTGGACAGACAGATGATGGAGGATCTTGAATGAGGACCGCAGCTTTTTGCAGATAATCTGGTGGGAAAAACCTTCATGTTTTGACCTGACTGGCACAGAGGTTCTATAGGGAAGAGCTGTGACTTGTGAGCCTGGAAAGTTCTCAGAGTTTAAATCACTGCATGGGGGGGTTGTGATTTGTCAACGCCACAGAATCCAGACCAGCTTGGGTTGGAAGGGACCAAAGATCATCCTGTTCCAGCCACACCTTCCACTATCCCAGGCTGATCCAACCCCCATCCAACCTGGCCTTGGACAGCTCCAGGGATGGGAAAAATCCTTCCAATCATCATCCTGAAAGGCGTCAATTAAGAGTTAATCAACTCTTGCAGTTGAGGTGATAAAAGACGGAGGGCTGAGCTTTCAGTTCATCTTATCTTTGACCAAGTGTCCGTGTTGGGGGATGTCTTCTGCTCCTCTGTCACCGCTGAGTGTGGTGGCATTCCTGAAATGCTGGATTTCTGAGGGTGGCTTCGGGTGAAATCCCTTCCATGGCGTTGTGTCAGCGCCTTGTGACTTGAATTTGGTCAGTTCAGGGTTTGTCAGGGTAACACCTGACTTTGAGAGCTCTAATTCCAGCTGCTGTGGCTGGACCTCGTTAGAAAGCTGGTTTATCTCCCTGAAAATACACCCTGGTGGCCACTGATTGTCCCCTTGCTCCACCTCTTGAAGGCCTCTCCAGTCAGTTCCTCAGAAGGGAGGTGGTCAAGAGGATATTTTTTTGAAATCTTGGCAAAACCAAGTTCCCAGTCAGAGGAAACATCTAATAAAAATCAGCTGTGGGACATTTTCATGTTTGTGCTGAGCAGTGTTGGCACTAACACTCCAGGTGGTGTCCAGAGCTGCAGTAGGTGAGGACAGGAATGGTTTTTGCTCCAGGATTCTGTAGGACCAGCCCCTTTCCTGAGCCAGCCTTGATCTCACCTCCTCCAAAACACCTCCAGTGACAGAGACTTTGCTCCAGAGCTTCACCAACCAGTCATCTGGGATTTTTTCCCACTTCCCAAGTGCAGGTTTCCATGCTGCACTTTCAAGCTCGTGTCTTACTGGGGGAAACACAATCAAAAGAGATGATTATTCCCTACTTACCTGCATCAACCTTGATGTATTTACATTTTTTAATTTACAAAAAAAAAATTTACATTTAATTTTTGGAGGTCCTCTGGCTTGATTTTTTTTTTTTTTCATGTATTAAAATCTACTCTTTCTGAACCATTGATGAGAATTCTTCCATCACAGTCTTCAAAAGTCACCCTTGGCTCTGAAAGGAGCCTGGTGATGAGATGGTATCTGCTGCCCTGTGTGCTAGGGCCCTGTAGTGGTCCCAAGATGGACCAAAAATGGTCACAAACTGGACCCAAAATGGACCCAAAATTGTCACAAAATGGACACAAAATGGTCACAAACTGGACCCAAAATGGTCACAAAATGGCTGACTGGTTCACGAGGTCTCACATTTTTATAAGTTTTGGTCCATTTGCATATTGGGGTTTAATTGTCCAATCCCACCTCCAGGCTGTGAGGTCCCATCCTGCTTGTCCCTCCCTCCAGCCCACCCTTGTTTGTGCTTTTGGGGCTGAAATTGTCCTTGGTGTGCAGCAGGACAAGGATTTGTTTTGTGTCCCTGCTGTGTGCAGAGCTGAGTGACACTGACTGTGAGCTCAGAACTGCACCCCTGGGCACCCCAAAATCTGAAAAATATGAAAGCTAAAAATCAAGGCATCACTCTGGAGGAGGAGAAAGAGAAGGTCCAGGAGTATCTCCCACCAAAGGCTTTGCAGGATGGTGCTCAGCACAGTTTGCACTGGTTTCCCCTCAGCGTTGATGGAAACAAAGTCCTCTGAATGAGCTGGGCATCAACGGCCAAGAAAGTGGAAAATCCCACTCTTTTTAGCCTTTTCCATTTGGTGCTGAACCAGGGGGCTGAGGGGCTTGAGAGGTCGCTCACTCCTGACTCTGCAGTGCTCACAGCTTGCACACCTTTGGCGTCCAAGAGAGCAGAGCAAGAAGAGTCAACCTTGGCCTCTGGAGGCACTGGATCCCCAAGAGCAGCACCAGTTTTTGGAGGGGAACCTACAGCTCTCAGTCCTGTGCTCCCTGAGGGGCTCCAAGCTCGAGTCCTTGTGCACTTTCCATTTTTGTCCCATAAAAGAACTCCCAAGAGCAAAAATTCCGTGCTGCTTCACGACCCCAGAGTTGTGGCCCTACTCCTGCTCCATGTCCAGCAGTGTTTCTTGTGACATCACAACCTGTAGAGCCACAAACTCCCCTCAGGTCATGGCTCCACTCTTGGATTCTTCCCTCAAGCACAAGGGTGTTGAGAAGGTTCACACCATCTCCCCTTCTTTTTGGGACCAGTCTGGCTCAGTCCTACAGGGCTGGGCATTGCCTGGCACTCCCTGCATCAGGAGCCACATGGGAATCCTTCTCCACTTGCCTTCCCCTTCCAGGGGCTGCTCCCATGGCAGTTTCCCTTGGCAGGAGATCAGCTCTCTGACCATCCCCAGATGTTGTCATTGATGCCACCAAAGAAGAGGATTTTTCACTTTGGGAAGGAAAAAGCTTTTTCTGGTCTTGTGTTGACGGTCAGCATGGTGGCTGTGGTCGCTGTGGTCAAAAGTGGGGCTGGTTCCTGCCTCCTCACCCTCCAGGACTTTGGTCTTGAGTTCCTGTGTGAGCTCCAAGTGGAAAAGGATTAATGCGAGGTCCTGCTGATGTACAGGGTTGGGCCATTGACTGGAGAAGCCAAGAGGACATCCCTCACTCCATGAGCGACTGACAGTGAAGTCACACACCATCCCATCCCTCCCAGCCATCCCACGTGGCTTTGGGAATTCCACGTGAAGTTTTCAGGACGCTGCACGTTGTCCGGCCGGGTGGTTGAGATGACTCCTGTCGTGGTGTCACCCAAGACCTTTCTCCTCCCTTGCGTTTCAAGGCTGGCAGAACCTGCCTGTCCAGCTGCAAATTCCCAGCGCTGCCATAGGGAGAACATGCCAGACCTTCTCAGGGCTCCTGGCAGAAGCTCTTTGTTCCATCTGCTGCCAGATCCCAGCTGGATGCTCCCTGTCCCAGACGGAGCTTTGTCCCAGGTTGCCTTGGGCTGGTTTCCTCACCCATGGGACGTTGTGGTGGCAGGACCTGTGGTGTCATTCCAGCCAATCTTCCAACCCTGCCTCATACCTGGGATGAGATGTCCAGGTTTATTCCCCCTCTTGGCGTTTGGAAGTGGAGCCACATGTGAGCAGATGTCCAGCTGTGTCCAGGGCTCACCCCACGGCGTGGGCAGCGGGTCAGGGGAGGGGACTGTCCACCTCTGCTCTGTCAAGGGACCCACCTGCAGAGCTGGATCCAGCTCTGGGGACCCCAACAGCAGAAGGACCTGGGGCTGCTGGTCCAGGAGAAGAGGCTAGAGAAGAAAAGGCTTCAGGGAGACTTCAGAGCCCCTTCCAGGAGAGCTGCAGAGGGACTGGGGACAAGGGACAGAGGGACAGGACACAGGGAATGGCTTCCCACTGCCACAGGGCAGGGCTGGATGGGATCTTGGCAAGGAATTCCTGCCTGGGCTGGAATTGCCAGAGCAGCTGTGGCTGCCCCTGGATACCTGGAAATGTCCAAGACCAGGCTGGACACTGGGGCTGGGAGCACCCTGGGATAGGGGAAGATGTCCCTGCTTGTAGCAGGTGGTTGGAACTGGGGGATGTTTAAGGCCCCTTCCAACCCAAACCATTCCATGATTCCACGGCCTGAGCCTCTTTACGCTGGATGGGAGATAAGGATGGACTCAACCTGAGGTACCAGGAAGAAGACAGGATGTCTCCTGTCCCTGAGCAGGACAATATTCCATGGCCTGCAGGACTGGGAATGAAGCTGAAGCTAAAGCCTTGTCCATGCTGGTTTTTTGATTTTTGGTGCCATGGTTTAGTTGAGGTTAGGTTTGGGTTGGACCTGATGATCCTGGAGGTCTCTTCCAACAAAATGATTCTGATTCTGATTTCAAGGGTGTTAAAGCAAGGCAGAAACTGGCACTGATGACCCGAACAATCTAGGACATTTCTGATCCTTATCCCCAATTCCCTGGGCACTGAACCATCCCACCCACCCAACCTTTTCCCCTAAAGCCCTTTGAGGTGGGTTAAAGGAGTCACCTGCAATGTAGGATCAAAACAGGTGTTGTGCTTTTATGCTCCGTGCCAGGTGAGATTTCTTTATCAGACGTCGCGTGACTTTTCCCCTCTGAGTCCTGTGTGTGCCCTCAGGTAGATCCTGACTCATCCTTGTTCTTCCATAAGCTGAAACCTCTTCCCTGCTGAAGCAGCAGGAGTTTCATTCTCCCCTCTGGCCCAGTTTCATTCTCCCCTCTGGCCCAGTCCCCTGGCTGGAATGCAGCTGCAAACATTGTCTGACCCGGCACTGGAGTCCAACCACAGACACCTCGGAGTCCATCAACTCCAATCCTTTGATTCAACCCCTGAAGCTTTCCATGAGTCTTCTCCTGCCTTGGCCACCCTCATGTCCTATCCATTCCCCCCATGGCGTCACCAGACCCTCCTTCCTCCCAAAGCCAGCTGATCCTCCACCAAAACACATTTTTTTCTGGGATGTGTGTGTGGCTTGGGTGGCTCCACGGAGCAAAGGCACGGCCTGGCTGCATCTTCCTGGGAGCCCATGGCCACTTTGTGCTGCTCTGTCTGCGATCCATCACCTCTGCTGTTCTCCCTCCCAGGCAGGAGCTGCTCTGAGCAGCCACAGATTCCAGTGGGATCCCATTTCCCTCCCTGCCCCGCTCCTCACAGCCCTCCCCGGCCCCGCTCCGCTTTCTTTGCAGAAACGCGTTTTCCAAAGCCTCGAGAAGTTGGTTTGGGGTTGGTTTTTCGTTTTGTTTTTTTTTTTTTGTCTAATGGATTTCCTGTTTTTAATACAATTGAAAGGGTCTGAAATCCATGCTTTAGATTAACATATGCCAGCTAGATTAGGGCTAATCAGGGCGCAGGCCTGAGCAGATGCAGCGCGGGGCCAATCCCAGACCTGATTACAGCATCTCAGTGCTTTAATCGTCTCTCTCTCTCTCTCTCTCTCTCTCTCCCAAGGGCGATCAGCTCTGCCTCTAATGCACGGCAGACTTTCCAGCCCTCTCCTCCTTTGGTTTGTGACCACCCCTGGCAGGAAGGGCTGCCACGTCATGTGCTGAGGCGATTTGCGTTAATCCCGCGCGGGGCGGGATCCGCGCGCCACCGTCTCGCACGGACACTTCCCCGCGCTCCGAGAGGCGGCCGGGCTCGGCCAAGCCTTGTCTGAATTCACTCACCCTTCCCAAATAACCCCCCTTGGGTGGCCAGGGCTCGCCAGAGCACGGTTTTGGCACGTTTGGATGGCACGGAGGGATCGTGGCTTGAGCGTTGTGTGGTCGGTGGCCCATGGTGGCGGTGGCTCCGCTCCTTGGGGTTGTCCATGTGTCGTTTGATCTCCCCTGGGTTAACAACCCGAGTAACCCAAGGGGCTTAGTTGGCTTGTTGGTCTGGAGCGGGGATTTGAGGTGCATCCCAGGCCAGAGCTCCAGCTCTTGCTTAAACTGGGATGTGCTGCCTTCTCCCGAGGGGTCTGCTCGGAGATTTCCTTCAGCAGGGCCGAGCCCGAGCTCTCCTGTCCCATTTTGTTCTGTGGCCTGAACTGTGCCATTCGTGGCAGCTGAACAACCAACCAGGGAGCCAATTCCTTGGCTGGGCTTGGGGAATGTGGCCACGACCCCTCAGGCTGGAGGATCAGGAAACTGCCCAGCCCGGGGAGCGCTGTGGGACCCCGAGGGGAGGGACGTGGAGGAGCGCCGGGGTCACCCACCTGGTCAGCACGATTAACTCCTAAGCTTTCCTGTCTGCACAGGGAGTTATCCGAGGACACGGAGCTGCCTCTGTTACCAAACGAGTGCCCTTGGCGGGGCAGAGCTCTGCTCCCTGCTCCTCATCCCGAAGGGACTGCGCTGCTTTTTCGGGAAAGCCTCGCTCGGGACCCTGGCGTCCTGGCAGGGCTGGCCATCCATCCCGTGCTGCTGCTGGAGGGATGTGTTCACCAAAAAAATGGGTTTTGTTGGCCAAAAAACTGTTCTTTCCACCAGCAGAGGTGTGGGTAGTTTCTGGAATGTCTAAATTATCTCGCTTGTCCGAATCCCCCTCGGCCAAGCCAAAGGTGGAGGTGGGCACAGGGATAATTCCGCAATGATGGATTTTCTCCTCCCAGCCTGCAGGATTTGCCATTCCCCTCCCCTGCCCAGCTCTCTCGAGGGCTCCTTGCTGTTTTTTCCACCTCTTTCCACATCACATTAACCCTCAGGGGCCTCCTTGTTTTGTTGTCACCTCGGTTGGTGTTCCCTGGCACTGTGGCCTTTTCCTCCCGGCCCGAAGCTTTGCCAGCTCCATCCTCAGCCTGGAGGCCTCTGATCCCTTCCTGCGGCTGGGCCAGCCTTGGGAAAAGCTGTTTCTGCTTTGTTGGACCCATCCATGACTGGGGAAGGGCTGGGGAAAGGGGGATTGCTTTCCTTTCTCTGTTTTATATGTCACATACACAGATGGGAGAGCCTGGGGCCAGGGCCAAGAGCGAGTTTGGCTCAGCCAGGGCTCGTTGGTCCTTTCCCTGTGAGGGGAGAAGGATCTGGCTGGGATGGAGAGGGAGCAGGAGGGAGGGAATTGTGTTGGAGAGGGGTTGTAATGGATGCACAGCAATGGGATCCTCTCATGTGGGAAGGTGTTTGAGTGGTTACAGGGGATGGGAGAAGCTGAATTTATCCCTCCTTCAGTTCCCAGTTCTGGGCGTATCAAGTGGAAAATGCGTGTAGGGAGTGTGTCCCTCCTCAGTGGGTGACCCCCGATGGGCTGTGGGGTGGCTGGGAGCAATCCCTGCCCCCAGGAAAACTCGGCCTGATGGGTTTGGCTTGAGCAGGTCCCTGCTGGGCCGTCCCCAGACACGGCTGGGTTGGGATCCTCCTCCAAGAATGATGTTATTTCTTTCCTCCTCACCCTCATTCCCTCCCTGCAGCCGCACAGCCCCGGGGTGGGGACCCCAAGGTGCTGCCACCCATCTCAGCCCCATCCCGTCCCCGCTCCCATCTGCCCTTCACAGCGAGGCCACCGAGGCACAGGCCACAGCTGGGTGGGGGCCACTGTCCTTCCTGACTGCTGGTTTTCATGGGTAGAGTCATGGAATTTGATGGGTTGGGTGGGAAGGAGCTTTAAAGATCGTCCAGCTCCAACCCAGACCATGGGCAGGGACACTCAGGTTGCTCCAAGCCCCATCCAACATTTCCAGGGATCCAGGGGCAGCCACAGCTGCTCTGGGAATTCCATTCCAGCCAGGAATTCCTTGCCAAGATCCCATCCAGCCCTGCCCTGTGGCAGTGGGAAGCCATTCCCTGTGTCCTGTCCCTCCATCCCTTGTCCCCAGTCCCTCTGCAGCTCTCCTGGAGCCCCTTGAGGCCCTGGAATGTTCTGGAAGCTCTCCCTGGGTCCTCCCCTTCTCCAGGGGAACATCCCCAGCTCTCCAGCCCTTGGAGCAGCTCTGGAGCCTCCCCTGGATTTGCTCCAGCAGCTCCTCACAGACTCGAGGACCCTCCTGCAGGTGGGACAACTCCAACCACCTGGAGCCGCCCAAAAACCCCTCGGGGACCATCCCGACCTACTGCAACAGTTTCCCTTCTCCTGGTGGAGCTTCCCAGGATTCCAAACCCTTTGCAAGTTGTCCTTCAAACAACTTGGGAAGGGTGGGGCCGTTCTTATAAACCTTGGGGTAGAACTGTCCGTGCGAGCCGAGCTCTACATCCGCCTTTGGGATTTTGCCGTCGCGATGCGAAATATTTTCTGAGGGAGGCAAAAAATAAATCACCCTTCAGACGGAAAAGGGTGAGGCTCCCGATGCCACCGCTGTCCCTTGTGTCCCCCACAGGCCTCGTGCAGATCCCGGTGAGCATGTACCAGACGGTGGTGACCAGCCTGGCCCAAGGCAACGGCCCGGTGCAGGTGGCGATGGCGCCGGTGACCACCAGGATAGCGGACACGGCCGTCACCATGGACGGGCAGGCGGTGGAGGTGGTCACCCTGGACCAGTGACCCCCCCTCCCCGCAGCAGCAGCGTTTTCTCCTCGTCCTCAGTTGGGGTTTTTTTTTTGTTGTTTTTTTAAACGCCTCTCTCCAGAGATGCAATCAGGTGGCATTTTGAGTCTCTCTCTTTATCTCTCTCTTTCTCTCTGTGTGTCCCGGCTTTGGAAACGGAAAAGGTTTTTGTTCCATCTCTTTTTTTTTTTTTGGTAAAACGAGAGAAAATAGAAAAAAAAAACCACAAAAAAAAAAAAACGAAAACAAATCCTGGCAGAGGATGTGTGTGTGTGTGTAAAGTGCATTTTTCTAGCGCCACTCTGCTCTCTCGGAGGAGCGAGAAGCCAAATTGTGACGGGACTTTGATTCCGAGGAGGTTGAAAAGGAAAGAAAAATAAAAAGCCACCCTTTATGCCCCCGTTTTTTCCCCCACGTGGGATCGAGCAGGAGGAAGGCTGGGGGGACAGCACAAACACCCTTCAGCCAGCACCGACCTGGACAGCAAATTAGGTATCAAAAGATTTTAATATGGACTTTTATATTCCCAAAAAAAAAAAAAACC